>LPNX010313252.1:0-35753 GCA_001517045.1 Pseudotsuga menziesii | reverse complement strand
GACTGGATCTGACAAATCCTTGACTGAAGGAGGTGATCAAATCAGATCCAGAGTTGATCTTCAGCATCCTTTATGGGGAATTTTGCCCTCCCTCTCTCCTCAACATGTTTTGGCTCATCTAGATGAGTTTTGGTGGATGCTTCAATCAACAGGTTGAGGTGTTAGTTAGATCAGCTCTCCGATTGACAGTTGCACTCAGTGAGACTCAAATCTGGCTTAGTTAGACACAGATCAGGCATTGATGGACTCTCCATCAGCATATTTGGTCTATCTCCTTGGGATTTGTGCCCCCCTGGGCTGGATCTCCTTGTTTTTGTATATATCCAAGCATAAGCCTCCTCTTCCAGGAGTTAGAACTGGAATTGAGGTGTTGCTGCTATTGTACTGTTGTATTGTTCATTTGAAATAAAGAGAAGCTTTGGAGGCAATACAGTGTTGTGCCATTGTATGTGTGGATGATCATTGCCATTGTTTTACTGAGGTAACATGTATCTATGTTCATGATTTGCTAATTGCTTGTAGATCCGTTGTTAAGATTGATAATAAGCTTATTATAATATTGATAGGAAGGTGATTTTCAATAAGTTTATTGGCCATCTCTTTCCTTTGATGCATGTTTAGAGATCTAGATTCAGCATGTTCTATAATCTTATATGCATGTTATTCTGAATCTTTGTGTATGTACTAATCGGATCTCTTCAAGGCTACCAGCATTTCTCTCCTCCTCTTCCTCCCTCAAAATCAACTCTTTTACCCGGTTACTTTGTTCATAGCTTTGATTTTGTTTAGATCTATCATCTTAAAATTAAATTTTACATAGATCTATCTTATCAAATCCCATAAACTAGATCTCACTCTTAAAAGGTTTCATAAGCATTCTAGATCTAGCTTTAGGGAATCGTCGTTTTTGCATGGAATTTTAAAGAAAATTGGTAGCTTGCATGCATTATATTTCTGTTTGTTGTTATCAAAGATAAATCTAGAAATCAGTGCACATCATATTGGCTGCCCAAAAGGCAAGCCAAGATCCCAAGGAAAGCTTGATTTCCTTGGTTCCTTTTTTTACCGTTTTTTTAACTAGTTTTTACTTAGCATTTTTTGGTTAAAAGTAAGCTGACCCAAAGGTACTTTAAGAGTGCTTTTGGGAATATTTCAGTCTAATATGATTGCTTTTTTTTATCAGGTTTGACAGAAAATAAAGGAAGCTACTGTTCGGAAGTGGCATGGGATTGAGGTGCTGCTACTATTGTACTGTTGTATTGTTCATTTGAAATAAAGAGAAGCTTTGGAGGCAATACGGTGTTGTGCCATTGTATGTGTGGATGATCATTGCCATTGTTTTATTGAGGTAACCTGTATCTATGTTCATGATCAGAGTGATTTTGGGCATATTTCAGTCTAATACACTTGATGGTTTTTATCAGGTTTGACAGAAAAGAAAGGAAGATGCTGTTCGGAAGTGGCCTGAGGAGCGTTCAAATCCCTCCAGGGGTCTCCCATTCGACTAAAACCTTTAAGTTTCGCACTTTGTAAGCTCTTGATTTCACTCCATATAAGGATTAAGAGGAATTATATCAGTTCTAAGATATTTTAACTACTGTTAATATATATATAAAATTTGAATAGGCTCTTTCGAGCCCATTCCCCATCCCCCCTGGGGGGATTTGCGTCGGTGTCTTTTTTTCTTGCTTTTGGTTCATTCCTTTTCAAACTAGCATAGATTTAATCTGCAGGGTAGTACACTTTATTTCATTATCAATTTCATATTCTAAATTTTATATTTCAAAGTAATCTTAATACTTACCCCACGACTTCCCGATTGACTCGAAAGGGGAAAGAGATTCGTGGTAGGACTAATTAGAAAACTAGAATTGTGTATCTATTTTTATTTTCTATCATTTGTTTTTCAGCTATTATAAAATTAACCCCTCATCGATTCCCCAATTGAGGTCCACTTGGATCGAAATAATTTCCTGGAGGGTTTTCTTTTAAACAAGAACACCCAGTTTAAAATTTACTAAAATTGACAAGACTCCGGTGTGTATGCTCTACACTTGGCTGCGGTTGGTCCGATCAGTCAAGATGTATCAAAAGCACTTGAGTGACTAGAATAATTAGGACTCACTCTCCCGAACTTACAAACCATCAGGTGAAAATCCAACACCTAGATCAAACCTTTACGGTGGCAAAATACCCAAAGGAAGCGGGAACTTCCGAAAAGTGACCTCGGGGCGCCGATCTCTGTCACACTCTAATGGGTGCGTTATGAACAATAGCCCCAGAGACTCCATTCATCCCACATATTCCTTGTGGTTAGCCGTGAAGGTTTAGTTTTGGACATACTCCAACTACTCTCGGGTATATCTGGAGTCCACCCCTTCGCCTAATTTTAATCAACTCACACCTCAAATTTAACTTAAAACGTACCAAGAGGCAATCGCAAAACATTCACTCCAAGCACATGCAAGTACATTGATCTTATTTTTGACTCCATTCTAAGGCACTGGTTATTTTCTTGCTTTATATATATATTGTGTCTCAGCATTGTGCTTTCGTGTGTTCATCTTTTGTATCTTGTCATCTTTGATTGTCTATAGTTAAATTTCAAAATCCTAAGTAACCCATTCAGTTTAACATTACCATACTAATTATTTATCCTTAGTAACTTAATAGGGTATACCCCGCTTGGCTTCATTAGGAGTTGAGCCTAAACGGAGGAGTCAAGAACAAGGTTACAGCCTTGACTCGAGACTTGCCCCCAAGGACACACCGAGTGGCTTGAAGATTTCTGCGATGTGACCCAGGTGTGTGTAAGGCGGCAACAGGGATTTGCAACCGCAGAGCATAGAATGTCTGTTTATTGGGTATCCTAATGAATCTAAAGGATTCAACCTGCTGGATATCAAGACCAAACATATCATCATCAAGAGAAGTGTCAAGTTCGATGAGCCTCTTCAGGAGGTGGAACTAGTGAAGGAGAAAACTGTTGAATTTCCTTCCTATTCCACTGAATATTTGGATGATGAAATTGGGGGTGATGACCCTGATTTGGATCCTCTGATTTTTCATATCAGTGTGCAGAAATCATCAGATGCTGAATCATAACCTGAAGTGCAAAATCATCTTCCTACATGGGCCCAACAGACACTCTCCTCCGCAGGAGACAACATTGGAAATCCGGATGATCTAAAGAGAACCCGGTCTGATTTCCCAAGAGCAGGTATTGTGATCTATTGTTCTGATAATTTGCTGTCTAAAACTTGCTATTTGATGATTAGTTCAGATCCAAAATCATACTACCATGCTCGGAATGATCCGAGATGCAATTTTCCATGGATGAAGAGATGAATTCTCTTCAGAAAAACACTACTTGGGAGCTAGTTTCTCTTCCTCCGGGAAGGAAATTTGTTCAATGCAAGTGGGTGTTTCAGACAAAGGTTGCTGCTTATGGAAGCACATGCAAATATAAGGCAAGGCTGGTAGCAAAAGGTTTCTCTCAGGTCCAAGGAGTGGACTACCATGAGACCTTTGCACCGGTTGAAAAAATGGACTCCATCCGCCTGGTTTTGGCTATTTCCACATCCAAGCACTGGGAGGTGCATCACATGGATGTTAAGTCAGAATTTCTGCATGGAGATCTTCATGAGGAGATATACATGAAGCAGCCTGAGGGCTACATCACTGATCCATCTTTGGTTTGCAAGCTAAAGAAGTCACTATATGGGTTAAAACAGGCCCCAAGAGAGTGGTATTCCAAGATGGATGCCTTCCTTCTCTCGCAAAAATTTCAGAGATGTAAATCAGATCCAAATGTGTATTTACAGAAGCATGATGGTAATATAATTATCATTGTTTTATATGTTGATGAATTACTGATCACAGGTGGCACAATTGCCTCCATTTCAGCCATCAAAACTGCTCTCCACAATGCCTTTGAAATGAGTGATTCGGGGCTTCTAAAACAATTTTTGGGGCTTGAAATCAAGCAAAATTATGATGGGATTATGGTCACTCAGTACAAATACATTTCATACCTATTATTCAATTTTAACATGGCTGAATGTAGGCATGCACCATTCCCTTTCCTTTCAGGGATCAGCCTTGAAGAAGGAAAACACACACCTCCCATGGACTGCACTATCTATCGACAGTTGATTGGTAGCTTGTTGTACTTGACACATTCTAGGCCTGATATTTTTTATTCCATGAATGACATATCAAGATACATGCAGCAGCCTCATGATCTTCATTGGAAGGCAGCGAAGAGGATCCTCCAGTATATTCAGGGAACCAGGACCTACGACATTCACTATGCTGCAGACTCCGAGCTAGAGCTGGTTGGATACACAGATTCTGATTGGGTGGGTGATTCTATTGATCAGAAGTCAACTTTCGGATATGTATTCATGTTTGGTGGTGGCCCTATTTGATGGTCAAGCAAAAAGCAAGCTTCCATAGCACTATCTTCAGCAGAGGCTGAGTATCGAGGAGTAGTGAATGCTTGCATCCAAGCAGTTTGGTTGCAAGGCATTCTTTCAGAGTTTGATCTTGGTATTACTTTATCCACTATCCTCTTTTGTGACAATGAAAGTGCTATTAAGATATCCACGGATCCAGTTACCAGGAAGAGGACCAAGCATGTAGAGATTCACATGGACTACATCAGGGAGCTAGTGCATGACAAGACCATCATTCTGCAATACTGCCCAACTAATGAGCAGATTGCAGACATCTTCACCAAGAGCTTTTCAGAAAAGAAGTTGACTTACCTCCGTTCACTTTTGGGGGTGAGTTCATCAGGGTGATCCAGATTACTTTGAGTGTTCAGCTTGAGGGGAGTTTTTTCCCACTGGGTTTTCCCTCTTTTCCCCACTTAGTTTGTATTGAGCATTGTTTCAGTTTTAGTTTTGTATAGGGTGACCTATGGCCTTAGTTTCTGGGGCCCTAGCATTTTTCTACATCTATGTTTTCTAACTCTTCCTGAGTATAGCTTAAGGGGGGCTGTTGGAGACATTTACCATCATACACACTCTTTTTGGTCAAATTGGCCTAGTTAAACCACTATCCTAAGTATAATTGACATTAATTGACATCATTGGAGCATTAATTGCCATCATCCAGTCACACCCACTCCTACCTACAGTCAAGGAGGCTAACTTACCCTTCTCCTACAGTCAAGGAGGCTAACTGGAGCACTCCGGGGGTGATCTAAGTGATATTAATGCACCTAATTGCTAACTGGTGGTTACAATCAGTTCAGCCAGTCATTTAAGGTGCCTCCTCTCATTAAATATATTATTTAATGATTATTTATTATTATTTAATGATTTGGAGTCAACAGGGCACCTCCACCAACTTCTGATGGTCAGTTCAGCTTCAGTTAACCTCATCGGGGTTCATTGAAGTCATGGAGCACTAGCACTTGATGGTTGGCTTGCTATGACATGTGTTTGATCTCCTTCAATTGAGATTCAGTCATTTATTGCACTCTGACTTCATTTAGGGTTTGGTGAGTCAATTAGGATTTTGGTCAAGTGGTTAACTGAGTGTGAACCTATGGTTGAGAGTTAGTTAAGCTAGACTCACTCATTGAATTCGAATTGCCTCCTTAGGTATTCAAATTCCTCATGGATTCAAGCTATTGCTTGACATTGGTATTGTAACCATTCATTGTTTATTAAATATACAGAGAGGAAACCAATTCCGGTTCAGATTAACACCATTTCATGAGTATTTGTTGATTATTCTTTGATGAGATTGATTCTTTGTTCCTAGATCAATGTGCAAGATCAATACCCTTTCCCATGATTCAGTTTCATTTATTGCCTGGTCCTCCCTACCATCATACTCTGAACAATGGAATTTTGGGTCCACTACACTCCCTCTGCCCCTATTCAACTCTTTCCCTCCCCACTCCCCATTCAGTGGTTTAGTCCTTAGATTACCTCACACTTTTTATTATCTCCCTCCCGCCTCTGGTCAAGGAAACACCATTGCCTTGACCAGGGGCAGGTCTCCCTCTGTCGACGACAACACATGTAATCCAGAGGATAGACCCAGAGGTCCCTGTATCTGGGTTTCATTAACCTCATTGATGAGTTCCTTGGACCACTTGAGAGGAGTCCTTAGTGTCTCTTGGGATGGTTGTTTCTCACATGCTCGACTCCAGCTACATCATCGCACCATTGAGATTCGTACAAGATATTGGTCCGTGCAGTATTTGGTCGAAGGCCCCGAATTTCACCTGACTCTAGCACATTGATGAGTCTATCTGAGGGACCCCAACAAGTTCATGTCCCTTGTGATTTCTGGGTTACGTTGGAGACAGTGTTCAGAAACCCCAGTAGTGCTTCTATATAGATTTATGATTGATGCAACATTCTTGTACCACAGAGACTCTGATTCTCCATCAGTAAACTATGTATCATTCTAGATCAATCAAACCATCAGTTATGAAGATATAGCATTCCATGAGAATTCCATGGGTCCAATGTAGCAATTCTTGAGATCAATATTGTATTCAGCCTCTCATTGAGGCAACCACTATTTTAACAACAGTTGTACATGATTGGCTCTTGTATTATAGAGCTTAGATCACATTATTCTTTTGACATCGTTACGAGCACGGAGATTCCCGCCTCGTCCATATACATGTCACACATTATTTGTATCTCACCCATTGATGGGAACCATATTAATACAAGAACCAAAATCCACCATGCCCCATCCCAGAAAGCACCACCTCTCCCCAGAAAATCCTATGATGTCCGTGGGCCATATGATGAGCTCCTGCCCTCATACATCAGGGGGCAACCTGTTAACCCAAAAAATCCCACAATGAGCTCTACATGACCTACACCACCTAAATACATCTACGTATGACCCTCATTTGACCCCATTTGACCCCCACACCCTCAAGAAGGCTTAAAAATATGAAAAAGGGCTTAAAAACCCCTAAAAAGAGCCAAAATAGCTCTCATAGGGGCTAAAGCCTCCAAAAAGGGGCTAAAACCCCACAAAGGAGCTTAAAACCCCCAAAAGAGCTAAATATTGAGAGAAAGGGGCTAAAATCCCAAAAAAGGGGCTAAAGCCCTAACCAGGGGCTTAAAACCCTAAAATTCTTGAGAAAAAAGTATAAATCGAGGGGTGGGGGTCACTCTCAAAACACTTCTCCTCTCCCTATCGTTACCCTGCCCATGTGAGTGCCTTCAGACCCTTTGCCTTTCTAGTCATTCACCCTCCCTCTTCTCCATTCCTCCATTGAGCCAAAGCTCCCATTCCTAAGAGAGGTGCTCCCCAAGCTAGGGCATGGTGGCCCATTTCCACCCATAGAAGGTATCATTTTCTGTTTTTGTCATGTTTATTTTAGTTGTTTAACATCTTTTTCTTGCAAGTTACCATTGATTCCTTGCAGCTAGTTCTTTGTTTTCTAACAGTTGTATGCAGGGTTTTGGATCTTGGCCCTAACCTTATGTGCAGAGGGATTCCATTTCATTTTCTATTTATTTCTTTATGTTATTTCATTCTCATAAGAACCCTGCCCTTCCATCCTATAGACAAAAGGGAGTCGTTCCTTCCTGTAGCTAGGGTGAAATCCCTACTACAAGCCATGCTTGGCTCAAAAAATTGACACTAACTCTTCACTCACCACAATATGCCATAAAACTTTACTACAGAATCTCAACAAAATAAATGATCTCTTAATCTAACCATTGCTTCCGCAATGGAAGATGTGAGTGAAGGCACATGTATCCTAGAGAGACAGAGACCAATGATTTAATTTCCCACTTAACGACAAATACCCTATCTCCACAAACACAATGTGGAAAGAAATGCATGGCATATGAATTAATTGTGCCTGAAATTTTAGAACGAATAGTCAAATGCCCAGAAAAACTATAGAAATTAGGTTTTTGATGAATTAAATCAAAAATTTTGGAAAAGGGTAATATCCCACATTGAAGTTTGGTTCTTGAGTTCCCAATTCCCAATGCTATAAAGGAGATAATTAGAGTAATTTACAATACATAAAAGTGAAAGCAAGGTTATGTTGTGGGATTGAAGGAAAAGGATTTTCTACTATAAGGGATTTTGATTATCAAGGGAATGGATGGTACAGGAGTGGGTCAAAGCAAGGTATAAGGATGGAATATTAAAGGCAAGGTTGCAAGTATTATTCTCCTTTGAATTTATATTAAGTAATTTAGTTTTCCCCCCATTTTTGAATTTAATTTTTTTCCCTCCAAGTTTTTCAAATTCAAAATTGGTAGTTAGTTTCAAGCTTTTTTCAAGTTATTGTTAGTAGAAGTAGAGTTAACAATGCCTGCTAGAGAAAAGGATGCATGGTAAGATACTAATAATGGAGGCCTAAAGGCTTTCAAAGCTCAATTATCGGGGATCTTCATGAACTAGCATGCTTAAAGAGGTAATCTCCTCCCTTCTCCCCCTTCTAGAACTCATGAAAATTTCTTTGATTCTAGGAAAATAAGATAATTACATTCATTTGATGTCAATTGAGCTTCACTAACTCGTAGTAATGGGAGAGATATCCATAGCATTCAACTATAGAATTATCATCTAATTGATTGGCAACTCTAGTGGGGAAATGGTTTGCATTTTCTTGAATTTTCTTGAAATATATTCCTTAATTTTGGTGTTTTATCCATTAGATTTTTCTAATTCTTGCTTTAAATCTATCATAATTCCTCTTAATCATTTTTAGGAATAGTTTTGAGTCTAATTAGAGTCTAAATCAACCTTAAATAAATCTTTTTTTTTAATTTTTTGGAGGCTTTAGCTTTGGAATTTTGGTTTCTTGAAAAAATGATTGTAATGTATTACATAGGAGAGATTAAATTTCCCCTAATGCTCTGAAAGTAGTTATTTTGTCTCGGAAATGCTAGCAATACTCGGGATTGTGGGTTTTCGAGCCTAAATTGGCCTCAGATACACCGTTTATTTTGTTTTTTCTTGGGTTAGGAATTCCAAAACACAACCATTAGACGCTAATTACATCTAAATTGGCTAAGATTTGAAGATTTTTTTAAGATTTAAGATTTTTGTGTTCTAATCTGCTTAAAATTGTAAAATAAAAATAAAAATTGCTAATCACTATTTTGGGACTATAATTACGAAAGATTATGGACTTTGCATACCTGTAGATGATAATAGACACCTGCTAGGATCAGTTAGAAGAAAAATGAGAGAATTAGGAAGCATTTCACTTTAAATTTCAAGGTTGGAAAATGTCCAAGGAACCTATAAAATAACTTCAATTGATATTTTTTTAGATTGCATTCAAGTTTTTCTTTTAATTTTGCTCAAACGTGAATGTTTTGCGACATTTAGCATTTATATTCTTGAATTCATTGTTAATTGTTGAAATATTGACTGGTTTCTTACAATTTGATGGCTTCAATCACTAGTTTACAAGGAAAATTGTCAAAAATTGAACAACATTAATTATTGTTTTCATGAACCTTTAGGCCTTTTCATTGACTTGATAATATGAAACACACCTTAAAATCATAGTCAGGACTAAACCAAAATTAATCATTTGATTTATTTTTTTTCAAAAATCTTAACACTACACTTAAGAAAATTTCAAAAAAAATTCCCTCCAAAACAATGGAAAATGACTAAATCAAGTCAATTTCTTATTTTGGATGTTTTGAATTTGAAATTTCTCATGCACAATTAGAGAGATTTGTTTTTATTTCAAGTTTCTTGTGAAACATTTTTCCTGAGCCACTAGTATCCTCTTCACTTGCGCTTTTGGGCAATCCCGTGAATGAGAAAGTGGATCTCAAGTCTAGTAGATTATATTTGAATTTTTTAGCATATTTTCAAGACACAAGTATCCTCTTTGCTTGCGCTTTACGGTGGTATTGCAAAGAGAAAATGGATCTCAGGTGTAATAGTTTAGATTTGAATTTTGAAGCATATTTTCAAGCCACAAGTATCCTCTTTGCTTGTACTCTTGGGCAGTCGTGCAAATGAGAAAGTGGATCTCAAGTATAAATATATTAGATCATAGAATTTTAAAGGGATTTGTCTATCCTCTGTTCTTTCACCTTGCGTGATCTTGCACATGAGAAGCAGGGATACCATTGTAAATATTTGAATTCATTTTATTTGAGATAATTATTTAGTTTGAGGGATTCTTAAATTTGACAAAATTAATAATAATTCGAAGAGATTAATTGCTTCAAAAACTCAAAGATTCATTAAATTTTTGCATCACTTTTCCAAGACATTGATTAATTCACTATATTTGGAATGTTGAATTCCACATTTGAAAAGAGCACAGTGCAAATTGTAATCCAAAACATGACCAAATTCCCAAGTTTGAACACTGGTTTAAGAGACCTTTAGAACTAAGAACAATTGAAACATTTTCATTCAAAAAAAATATTTCTAAATTTGACTTAATTTGAATATATTTCATATATTGAAATCAAACTCTTGATCCCACTCATAGAAAAAGTGAGATAAATAACTAAAAAAACTACTAAAATTTGCATATAAATGACTAAATTTAGTCATGTGACTAATAGTCATTTATTACTAGTCACTTATAATGTAACTAAATACATTACTAATTTTTTTTAGTCATTAATTTTTTGTTTTGATTGGACACTTTGGTCATATATTTAGTCATTGATTGCTATTAACTAGTCATTTATTAAGTCAATACTTATTGTTAACTGGTCATTTGTTTCGTCATTGATTGCTCCTAACTGGTCATGTATTTAGTCATTGATTGCTTCTAACTAGTCATGTATTTAGTCATTGATTGTTGTTAATTGGTCATTTATTTAGTCATTGATTGCAGTTAACTAGTCATTTAGTTAATCATTAAGTGCAGTTATTAACTGGACATTTATTTAGTCATTGATTGTTGTTAACTGGTCATTTATTTAGTCATTGATTGTTGTTAACTGGTCATTTAAGTCATTGATTTAAGTAGATAGGGAACATAGGAATCAAACCACCAACATCCCGCCCTTAAGGAAGGTTCTCTTCCATTTAACTAGCACCCTTAAATAGAAGAATCAAAGTTCATACTGAATAAAATTTCACACTAAAAAAAGGTAGCACGCTATTATTGCCCTAGTCCTCGAATAAATCCTTTGAATGTTTCAAATATGATGCAAAATGCCAACAGGAAAACATGGAAAGTTTCAAAGCCATAAGCCTCCTTTGACATGTTTAGTTCAAATAAACCTCCAAGAAGAAAGAAAATTTGTGCTACAGAATTGAAATATGCCACATAACATGATCAATGAACTCCAATAAATGAAGGTATTACATTGCAAGTTTTAATGGACATAAACCCAGGTTTTAAATCACTTCATGTAGGTTTACCATACAAATGTTAGTATGTTAATATCTATGTCCAGGTTTTTTCATGTTATACATATGTTTCACTTAGGATAAAAGCGCACCTAAAAAAACTTTAATGAGAAAAAATTAAAGATAATATTTGAAATAATGCGAGCAAATCATTAGAAAACAAGTCAAACACCTTAATAACATCGAATCCAAGAGTTGCAACTTTGCTAGATTAAATTCCTACAAGATTTAAGACAGATGTTGAAATTAGTGCCCATTGGAACAAGAGATTTATGTTCTATGTCTATCTCCCTTTCTAGTTCCAACATGACTTGGGAATCTAGTGCATTTAAAGTATCCCAAATTTAGGTACCCTGTAGTGGACATTTTACAATGCAATTATGTTTTGTGAAGACTAGAGCACAAAATAACCTCCAAAACATTTTAAAGGAAAAAGTGGTCCACTCATTTATTTATAGTAATGGGTTCCATGATGTTTCATCAAACTACTAGGTGAAAAATTCCCTAGTAGTTTAGCTCATGGAACTTCTTGGAAAAATAGAAAATTGAGGAGGTTATATCCTTGTTTAAGGCATCATAAATAATAACCAATATCAGCAAACACACCTTACTAAATTTTGTATCCACGCGCATAAATATGTCATAACATATTGAAGGTCCTTAAATACCCAAACAATCTAAGAAGCCTAAAAGCTAAGGGCACTGAAATATTTATGGTATGATCCAAATTACCCAAAATAGCCAAAGAAACATTGAATACACTATAAATGTGTGAGGATCACATCTCTAAAATAAAAAAATATGATAAGAATGAAGAATTGGATAGCAACCCCAAAGAATTAAGAAGGAACTCCAAATAACCCCAAAAGGTAACAATATCAAATAATCATATCATTTGCGTGAATAGCAATTGTAAGTGTATTCTCTATATTCTCAGTCATTCCTTGTAGCAACCCTATCCTTGACTAATTTACATCATTTATATATCAAGTTGCATACACATGAATATACCCTATAGGTTATATGCGTGTGTAATAAACCTTTGGTTCGAATTGCATTTATGTTTGATTTATAATGGCAAGTCCTAGTGTTCCTAGTCAACATTTCTGTGAACCACCAAGATAAATATGTAATGAACAAAGTAATAGTAAGTTATAACAAATCGCAATCACCCCTTAAAGAAAATAAATGAGAAAATCCAGACAAATTCAATTGCAGAGATAGAAACATTAAAGCATACGTTTATGCATATTTTTAAGTGACAAGGCATATCCAGGTACATAGTATATACATTATGCACAAACTAAAACATTTAAGGTTATTCACTTATTATGCAATAAATGGGGTCATAATGCCCATCCGAAATACCATCCATCTTGGAAGAATCATTAGAAAAACAGACAACAAATGGTGACCAAACCTGTTAATAAAGATAAAAGGAAGACTTAACCTCACTTTAACACAATAGTATGTTCAATCCATTAGTCCTTATTTCTCATACAACATGTAACAATGGAAAAATGTACAACATATGTAAGTGGAAACAAAAAATATCATTCCTTTGGAATCACAAGTTACGTGTCTATGACATTTGATGAAGTCCCTTCCATTTTAGCAACAGTAGCTGAAGGAAAACGTTGCAGTAAAAATGCAAGTCAAGCCACTACTAAACATAATGGTTGTAAGTAATCCTCACAAAATAAATAATACAAGCAACTTGTTCAAAAATTTATACACCTTTTCAAGGTCAAGCAATAGTTGATAGCTCGTAATTGTTAACTCCAAGGATTTGTTCTCTCTAAGAATTCGGAAAACTGCTTCGAACATTTTCCTTATTTTCAGTCATAGAACAACATGTTAGAAACCATGTATAAAGACTAAATTAATTTCAAATTTTCACATCAGCTAAAAAACAAAGAGCTAGAAACATGATAGTAAGAAATCCCCAAAAGACAACAAGAACCAAAACATAGTGACATATTTCCAACAAGAACCATGTACGCTCACATAACATGGTCCAAATCTATGGGTGTATGACCAACTCTCTCCCAATATCCACACAAAAGAGTGGACTCACACTGCTGCTTGCATAAAAATCCACCATATTCCGAATGGAAATACTGCCAGTCATGAATGGGGATTTAAGGGCCAATATGTTTTTCTAAGAAGACAAAAACACCTTCATAATTCTAATATGTGACAGGGTGTTGTAGAATTCTAAAAACTATTCATGTCAGATCCCACTTTTGCATATGGAATCTCAAGTGTTAAGGCCCCATTAGGAATGGGATGTGCGTGACATATGGTATATACTAGTTGGACTTATTAATCTTATAGGTTTCAAACTGAATTAGGTTTTGAAAGATGGGTGGAAGCCTATAAATGTTAAAACAATAAATAGTTAAAACTCTACATGTTGTTAGGTTAAATGGAAGCTTGTGAGGTTTGTTTTTGTTTGTTGAGGTTTTTCATTACACCAAAACATGCATATGTTGATGAACATATGAAACCAAGCACAAGGCCCTATTAGCAGGAGTGGTGGTTAGTCCACATTTTTATATTCCTAGAGGTGCGGCGATTATACCATGCATTTATACTGATACTCCAACACCCCCCCTCTGGCTTAGCTCAAGGAAATTGAAACTAAGAATTCAGTTCAAATACCATGTAAAATTTGGTGAACCATGGATCTTCAAGCCTGAATGAAAGCAATCTGAAAGGAAGGTTGCAAAATAATTAACAATTCAATGTAAATTGATCAATGGATTCATGGCAGAAATTTCACACACATGAGACAAGACTTGGCCCAGAATATCATTACATTAATTATCATTGATGTCCCTATAATACAATATTCATACAATAGGAATAATTTAAATTCCTTTGCATGAGGATCGAATTCACCAACTCAAACTGACTCATGCGCTAACTCAGTGTGGGAGAAATCAACACTGGAGCTCACTAATGCAACTCTAGATAACTAATTCAATTCAAATCCAGTTAACTGATGAGTCTAGGTGAGTAAATCCACCCTCACTCCCCTAAATCATGCAAAGTGGCGCTATGTTGACTAATAGTGAACTAATTGTTGGTAATAGAAGCATAACTAAACAAAAACTAAATACCTACCTAGGTCAAATGATAGAGACTGATGATGTCACTCAAAGTGGGTTCCTATATTTTAGGGATTGGTCCCTGGGGAACCTAAACTCATGCATAGAGGCACAATAAGTGGTAGTTGGCTCCTAGATGTGTCCCCCATACACTAGTGAAGTGATGATTACCTCCTAAGTTAGTAAAATATACCAAATAGACTATGTGGGCAAAGGGAGGAGTAATTAATCCTAACTTTGGACAACATAGGCCCTAACAACTAGGCCAAAGGTCACCCATACAATCTAGATAAAATAAAAATGATTGCTTAACAAATAAGGAAATGGGGAAAACCTCATGGGAAACCCCCCCCCCTCAAAATAAGCAGGTAAATAGGGAACAATAGATAAGTCAATCCTTTACACCGAGAAGAGATATGGGATACAAAAATCTATTTTCAGTGAAGGAATTGGTGAATATATATGCAACCTGATCCTTTGTAGGGAAGTAATGCAGAGTGATAGCCTTACTATGCACTAGTTCTCGAATGTAGTGCATGTGTACTTTAATATGTTTTATCTGTTTCTTTTGAACTGGATCGTTGGATATCTTGATGGTACTCCAATTTTCACAATAGAGATATACTGAAGGAGAAGTGCAAATTCCAAACTTTTTCAGAATCCCATGCAACTAAATTTCCTGATTAGATGCATTCACAACCCCCATATACTCTACTTCTGTTAAAGAGAGTGCAAGAGATGCTTGTTTCTTTATTGACCAACAGATTGGACCAGATCCAAACATGAACACAAATCCTTATGTAGATTTCTTATCAGTTCCATAACCAACCCATTCTAAATAAAAAAAACCAATAAGATCTAGTTGTGCATCAGCTGAATAGTGGATCCCAAAATCTCTCGTGCCTTGCACATAATGCAAGATGCGCTTTGATTCCTTCCAAAGTAGCTCATGTGGATCCTACATGTATCTGGCACCAACACTCACAACATAAGATAAATATGACCTCTAATGGGTGTGGTACAATAATCTACCAATAAGTTGTTTGTAGAGAGTACTGCCAACCAGTGGCGTGGAACCACCTTCTTCCAACCTGACGGCAGATAGGAAGGGGAAGGGTGCTCTTTATAATCTTCCATGTGGAATATTTTAAGAAAATCTCCAATGTATCTAGACTTTGTAATCTTGATTCCCGAAACATATTTTATTTACTTCGAGACCAATGAACTTCCTTAACAGTCCTAGATCTTTCATGGAGAATGCTTCACTAAAAGATGACTTAATGCCTCTCAATCTAGCAGCAGTGCTACTAATAATGAGAAATTCATCCACATATAGAACAATAAACAATAATGAGCCCCCTTTTTGTTGTATGTAGACATTGCAATCATATATGTATCTCTCAAAGTTATGTGACATGAGAAAGATATCCATCTTGGCATACCATGCCCTTGGGGCTTGTTTGAGGCCATAGAGAGATTTCCCCTGTTTGCAAACTAAGGAAGAATGTTAAATGTACACCTCAATATGTCTCATACAGATCTCCTCTTCTAAGTCACCATGGAAGAAGGAACTCTTCACATCCATGTGATGTATCTCCCACCTCTTTAAAGATGCAATAGCCAAAACTAGTCTTATAGATTCCATTCTTGCAACAAGAGTGAATGTCTCGTTGTAGTTCAGCCCATGGACTTGTGAGTACCCCTTTTCCACCCACCAATACTTGTACTTGGTTTTGATTCCATCAGTTCCTATATTGGTCTTATGGATCCATTTTCACTTAACTAACTTCCTCCCAGGGGCCAAAGTGAAAAGCTCCCGTGTTTTGTTGACGTGTAGCGAACCAAACTCATCATCCATAGTTGCCTGCCATTTTGGATCATGGAAAGCCTCTTTGAATGGCTTAGGATCTGAACCCATGATCATGATACACCTCTTTGGGAGAAGTGGATCTGAATGGGAGAGTGCAACATGTTCATTTTGATACTGTGACATTGTTCTTCTTATGTCAAATAGATCCCAAAAAATATTCCCAACTGCTTCAATTAGATTTTGGGCCCATTTAGGCCTCTGATTTGGAATAGGTGTTGGATCTAGATCTTGATATTCTTGAGATTGAATCTCAATATCATGTTCATGATCATATTGATACTCCTATTCTGAATTTGAAACATTAGTCAAGTCATCATCATATGCAGTTGGAAATGAATGAGAAATTATACCTTCTTCTACTTCGGCTTGTTGTGAATCATGCACCAGATATTCATCTAATTGCACATTTCAATCTATGAAGAAGATTTGGTTGCAAGGTCCATCAATTTGTATGCCTTAGCATCATCATCATATCCCAACAGTATGCATTTTCTACTCTAGTCTTGGAAGGCTTTCCTCTTGTTAGTAGGAATTATGGCCCAAGACTTGGAGAAAAAAGCTCTCAGATGTGAGACATTGGGATTATGTCCCATCAATGCTTCGAAAGGAGTAGCCCCAATCACTGACTTGTGAGGCACCCTATTCTAGATATACGAAGCATAATTGACTGCCTCAGCCTGCAAATAAGGAGGACGGTTTATTGCTTATAGAAGACATGTATCCATCTCTTTCAAGGATCTATTCTTCCTCTCAGCTACACCATTTTGTTGTGGTCTGAATGGGACTGAGTGTTGCATTTGAATGCCTACTAATGCACAAATCTGCTGGAATTATATTTTCACATACTCACCTCCATTATCGTATCTAAGTGATTTGATCTTCTTTCCGAGAGTGTTCTCATCCAAGGCTTTGAAGACTTTAAAGCTCTCAAATACCTCAGACTTCTACTTCAGAAAGTATACCCAAAAATACCTTGAACAGTCATCAATGAAGGTTAGAAAATATTTGGATCCATTCATATATGTTGTAGGCATCGGTCCAGAGACATCATTATGGAAGAGATATAATGTGAATGAAACTCTTGTTGCCTTCTCAACGTCATATCTTTTCTCTAGGTGCTTCCCTACTAAGAAACTAGTGCACACTCCTTTAGAATATTTGATGAGAGGAAATCCATCAACCATCTTTTCATTGTGCAACTGATAGTGATACTTGAAGTTCAAGTGACCAAATATTTCACGCCACAACTTTCTTGTGTTATTGGCATGAGTCAATAAGGCACTCATATATGAATTAGGAAGGAAGTGAGAAAACACATTTTCCTTGAAGGCATGATTAACAACTCCTTTCACTATCATATTTCCAATAGAGACTTCTTAGATCTACATCGTGGCAGGATCAAATGTGACTCTATTGGGAGATCCAGTATGTGCCATCTGGTACACAGACAACTAATTTGTTGTTAGGGAGGGAACATATAGCACATTCTAGAACTCTCCATGCTCAATTTTAATGGAACCTTTCTCGATAGTTTGGATTTGTGAATCATCACCCATATGTATGCTTGGTCCTCTAGAGAGATCCAGAGAAATGAAGGATTATTTGGAGGAAACCATGTGGTTGGAAGCTCTTGAATCAATTAGATAGGCCTCTGTTGATCCTAGTTTTGTCACTATTATCGGCTTGTAATTTAATCTTTTGGCATCTATTTTGTCACCTTTTGACATATTTCTTGTCATACAGCCTACCATTCAGCCCCAGATATGAACGCATTTGGAATATATGCAAGTCTTGCTTTATTTCTATTATTTCGTGATTTTACTAAGTAATTTAGTTATAATTGGAAATATGTCTGATATATGAATTTATTTTGCAGATTATAGTCTTTACACGAGATAGAATTGGGCGCACATTCATGCTAGATATGCGCAGAGCATATCCAGCTTTCCATTCAACCTCCCAATCAACCCGCGCGTTGTTAGTCGGCATATTCCTAAGTGATTAAAGTACAAAATAGTATTCAGCTGTTCTATTTTCCACATGTTGATGCTACGATGGTCCTCACTCTGAGAAGGATCACCACCCTGCTTTCACTGTTCGAAACCATGATCCAAGGCCATGTCCACGAGAATCTATACACCGTAGGACGCGCGAGGAGAACCGATGCACAAGATAGCAAGAGGAAGACTAGGTGTTGTTGTGTGGTTGTTTTTTTTGCATTAAGATCAACTATTTTAGGAGAAAGGGTCAACCCGCTCATCCTTCTAAACATTATATATAGTCTCCTCCAAGCGAGAGTAGGAGTTAGCTAGTTTGTAATCTGTCAGTCAACATTAGAAGGGAAGCTTTGTAAAAACTATGTTTTGCATGTTAATATAAGTTCCTTTTTTCACTACATATACATGTTCTTGTTCCTATGACTGATCGATTAACATGCCACCTTGATTGTTGAGAGGGCCCCTCAACAACAAGTGGTTTCAATTCCTGTGTGTGTTCTTGTTATCTCCTTTCTCGCAGATAAGTAGTTTCTATTACTGTTTTATTTATGCAAATTGGTTTCTTGTTAGTTTGCATTGTTAATTTCCTTGTTTCATGTAGCATATATTCCATTATGAGTAATGTTGTGCTGATTAGTATAGTCTTTATTTCTTGAATTAAAGTAACCGGTCACGTGCATAGTTTATCTCTAGTTTCCTTTCCAATCTTTCTTCCAGCTTGTGGTTTAGTTTTATATTGATAATTACATAGAGTTGGATTGCTTCCATTTTTCAGATTTAGTTTACATTAGGTTTAGTTCAGTTAATTCTCATTTTACTGTAGATTTACTTTGGTTATACCTTAGTTATTGCATAATGAAAAAACAATAGTTTCCCTATAATCATGAATTAGCATAAGTTATTCCATTGTTACTTCAATTACTGAATAGGTTAAATTATTGTCCTCTATATTTTCGTGTGCATGAAATCAGCTGATATTTAGATCATCTAGGCCATTTTTTCTAATTTCCATCATTTTCCTCATATGGACTGTCATTCAGACTATCTGTTCAGTCTGTCATTCAGTCCTTCATCCATCCTTTAATATTTCCCATTCTGTCTTAAACATGTTTAAAGTTCTGTTTCTTTGGCTTTTGAATTGTGTTATGTTTGCAATTAGACAATGGTTATATCTATAATTAGGACCTTATTCTAGATCATTTAAAGTATCTATTAAGTTCCATCCCTATCTTTCACCTCCTTTTTACATTAGTATGCGTTGAATTGTGTTTTGTCTCGTCTGTTTTGTCTCTGATTTTTTTTTCATTCACTAATGTTGTAACGTTTGGTAATTATATCTCTAGCTTAGTCTAATTTATCTTTGTATATATTGGATATAATATTAAACATGTGAATTTCTATAGAAACAATCCAGTACTTTGTAAATTGACCATAGCATAGGACCTATTTTCTTCACTGTGTTGATACTGAAAAGTTTCATAGAATAGGATTTAGAGAAGACATCTCTATTAAGTTTTCTACTTGCTTCTTTTATTAAGTTTTCTACTTTCTTCTTTATTAAGTTTTCTACTTGTTCCTAAGTCATATTTTCCTCACACATGTTTCATATAAGAAAAGTGTACCTTTAACTTTTAAGTAATTACTAAAAGAGTTTTGTTTCTTAATTAATAGGTTCGTTGTTCATAATATCTTTTTCTGTTAAATTCATTTGCTTATGGAATAAATCACAATGTTTACTATCACCTGTAATTGGACACTACTTAGTTTGCATATATTTGTGGAAGTTAAGTTAGATATAATTCCATTCAGTTTCTTCACTTCTTTTGAAAGGCATTTTGATACACCTCCTTCTCCAGTACCGATAACCATGAATGCATATCCTCAGAACAATCAAGGAGAGTGGAGCTAGATAAACCTACTTAGTTTTCATATATTTGTGGAAGTGTATTTGTCAAACCGCCTGTATAGTTTAGTTATTGGGTTTCTTAGATTAATAATCATAATATTGTATTACATAACATAATCTTTCGTAAGAGTTCTAATTTTGTTCCAAACCTTTGTAATTCACAGATTAAGAAGCATAATAGTTAGTACACTGTAAAGAAGTAGTTTACTTTCTTAGAATAGTGTTATTTATAAAATACGTAGTTTATGGTTGATAGAGTAGAGTAGTATAGCTTGATACTGCTCTAATCTAGTACATGTGTCCAAGCCTAATTACCTTAATAGTTGAATTTCCATAGTTTGACTCGGTTTTTCATTTTGAAAGATCTTTTGATATTTTCTTTATTAATTTAAATATTGCCACGACACCGTAGGAACCTCTCTACCTTCGCATATATTTTGTATCAGCTCTAAGATTACAAACCTTGGTCGATAATTGAATATTCGGTGAATTAATTAAGACATTATAACACCCAACAGCCTCTGACTTAGTGAATCCTTCTTTCAAAGCATGACACCGCTCATCTTCATCAGTCCGGTTTCCAGTATGATAATTCTTTGCACCTTGAGGAAGGGAAATGTTGTTATGTTCAAGTATTTTAGACATCTCATCGATGGTATTCTTCACACATTTAATTTCTGGATGAAATCCTCTCATGTAGTAAGAGCATTTAGTTTTTTCAAACTTTTTTTTTTCATGGAACAAGAGGCTCCATCTGAAGGATTTTGCTTATCCTTTGGATTCAAATCATTATTATTCTTCTCTTTCCCTCTTTGCTTCCCTTTTTCTTGCACATTCTTAGAGTCTCCAACCAAGAGATCCTGATTCTTGGAGGCTTTGAGCACTCCCATCTGAATCAACTTATCTTGTTCATGGATTTGTGATTCTGTGAAGCCATCTAGGGATGGAATTTGCCAATTTAGAGTGGTTATCCTTCTAGAATGGAAATTTGATACAAAAATTGAAAACTTTGAGCCAAGCTTGAGCAGAATTGAGAGCTCCAATTGCTCATCCTTCTTCTCAATCACACACTGCTTGCATTGCATGACTAGGGATATGAATTTCGAGAAGAACTATTGTATTTTTTGGAAGTTACTCGGTTGTAGTGCTATCAGTTCATTCTCGAAGATATGGCCCATCAGCTCATCCTATTTTCCAAACAAGGATTCGATCTTATCCCATACTTCTTTCATAGTCTTGAGTCCCTCAAGATGGAACAACATCTCCTCGGATATGTGGATGCACATGAAGCCAAAAGCTTCATCCATCTTATTTAGATACTTTGATTTTTCTATATATTGCTAGGGTTCAACTTCTCTACCCATGGTGTGCCTATGAAAACCCATATTATGCACAAGAATTTGCATATATAGCCTCCAATAAAGTTAATTGAAGGGTGTAAGGTTTCTAGGAGTCAGAGCTGTTGAATTCTCCATTTCACAGCTATATTGTGCAACACATTTTCAAGAAATATTTGAATGTACCTACAAAAACACTGCAAAAACTTAAATTTTCTATCATATCAGATCAAACACTCTCCACTTTGACATGTGCACTTTCTTTGAGTGCATCACATTTGGATAGAATCCAAAGGGAGCAAGGCAGTAATTCCAGGATTTATGTGGAACTCAACGACTTCTGGTGCATCAATGTAAGCTTGTGAGGTTTACTACTAGCCTGAACATTTGCATGGTTTAAGGGATTGTGGGCACATTTACTCACCTAATCTCATTAATTAACTGATTGTGGCCTGAATTAGTTCTCCAGAGTTACATCAGTGAGCTCTATTGTTGATTTTTCCCACACTGAGTTAGTGCATCATCCAATTTGAGTTGGTGAATTTGAATCCTCCAAAAGGCATTCAAATTCTTCCTATTGTATGACTATTGTATTATAGAGACATCAATGATAATTAATGTAATGACATTCTGACCAATTCTTGTCTCATGTGTGTGAAATTTCTGCCATGAATCCATTGATTAGTTTACATTTAATTGTTAATTCTTCCGCAACCTTCCTCTCATATTGCTTTCATTTAGGCATGAAGATCCATGTTTCATCAAATTTTACATGGTATCCATGATGAGGTCTCGGGTTCAATTCCCTTAAGCTATGCCGGAGGGGGGGTTGGAGTATCGATACAACCAAATGGTATAACCGTCGCACCTATGGGAATATAAAAATGTGGATGAACTACCACTCCTGCTAATAAGGCCTTGTGCTTGGTTTCATATGTTCATCAACATTTGCAGGTTTTGGTGTTACGACAAACCTTACACATGTTACTAAAAGAAACTCCCAAACTTATTATCAGGGGTTTTGTACATATATTAGGATCACTGAGTGGTGAAGGGGACATTACTCACTCATAGAAAAATGGTTCACCATGTGAAATAAATGACTAAACCACCAAACAAGTTGGTAATCACAACGTTCTTAAGTGGCATATGACCAAATTTGAGCAATTTTAAGTGATCACAACTAAAAATGACTAAAATAAATGACTAATTTAGTCATGGGATTAAAATATGACTAGAGATTCTAAGTTAATAATTATATAAGATGTCCATTGTTAACATTTATGAAATTATAATATTTTTATTACATTTTCATAAATTTCAACACTTCAAATGCATTCAGAGACCCCCTTCTTTGAATCCATCTACAGTGTTAAAATTTACAAAATTTATTTAAATATCGCCATAAGTAGTGTGAAATTATTGTATCTTGGATCTGCGTTGAAGTTTTTGTGCTTGATGTTTCAATCTCTTCTTTGAGATCATCTTCAGGAGACCCGTAGGACTAAGATTTTTTTGCTACCCAAAAAATATATAAATAGTTTCTCATCGACCATTGAAAATTAAGTTGTTCATGTCGGCCTTTATATGGTTTCATTTATTTTTTGAAGTGTGTGGAGCGGAGGGGTCCACATGTCACTAAGCCTCTTTCCATAATCTCTATTTAAACAATATAGGTTTATTTTAATTTCTATATTTTATCTTACCTTACACTTGGTTAGGTTATCTTCTCTTGCGATGATTGCTACCTCTCCCATGCATATCTGATGTTTTGTTAAATGTGACTCATCAACATTTCTAAATTGATCATGTTTCAAGTTTGCATAGTTTTCTCTGAATATTACCTCCATAGACCTGCCAATTTTTCCAATATAAACCTTCTTGCATGAGCATGGTATTGAATATGGTCGTCTAAATGAGTCGGGGTGTATTGTATATTTTAAATAATCTAATATTTTTCTCATATTGTTGGGAGGTATAAAAGTAACCTTGATGTCCTTCTTTCTTAAGATTCTGGTTAATGTGTCTATGGATCCTTTTATGTATGGAAGAGAGACTTTATTAATGTTCACATCATCATCTTTTTTGTTCTTTTTGCTCTGAGGTTTTTTAGAATTGTTAATTGTTATGCTAAACTGCATCTCATTATAGCCATTATACCTAAACACCTGAACTAGGTGATCTAACTCTTGTCTTGTATGTTCTTCATCGTAAATTCTCAGATCTCTAGTCACAAGGGTGTCAATAAATCCAATATTTTGAGGAGGATGATGATGGGAGTATGTGTGTAAATATTGATATGCGTGTGCTCTCTTCCTATAAACCTCACGTGCAAGTATTTTGTCATCTTTCCTCACTGAAAGAAACACATACACAATATAGACACAATATTTATCCTGGGAAACCCTCAAGGGGAACAAAACCCAACAAAACTTCCTATGTATAAGATAAAACCCCAAAATGGGTATTCTCCTCCTTGTCGGTCTCTCTCTCTCTCTCTCTCTCTCTCTCTCTCTCTCTCTCTCTCTCATATGCGCTACACAAGTGAGTGAGTATGTGTTCTAATGAGGAACATAGCTCCTATATTTATACACTTTAATTCACTTGACTTTTACCCTAACAAGTCGACCCCACTTAACTAACTGGGCTGACTTCACCTAAGTAGAATCAAAACAATACTATATATTATTCATTGGGGTACTATTGACCTGAGTTACAATGGAGGCTTTACCTCATGACTCTATGATGACCAATTACAATAATAACATCCCGATCGAGCAATAGAACATATCCCTTGGGGTAAATCAGTAAAATACATTTAGAATATCCTTTAAAGTTACAATATTTCAACACTCCCCCTTAACAAGAAGGGTATTCTATTGACAACATCATCATCAACTATAGGAGTAATGAGAGAGAGCATATTCAGTAGTATCAAGGTAATACATCTATACATCATAGGAATTTTTCAACAATCATTAGTAACTGGAACAGTTACTCTTAATATCTTCATCTTTTACAACACACAATCACTTGATCCTTTTGTAGCAACACTTTGATATTTTGATCCTTCGTAGTAGCAATTCGATCTTCTCGATCATTTGCAGCAACACTTCGATCTTCTCAATCCTTTGCATCAACACTTTGATCTTCTAGATATTTTTCATCAAAACTTCAATCTTCTCTATCCTTTGCAACAGCACTTCAATCTTCTTGATTATTTTCAGCATTACTTCGATCTTCGCGATCCTTTGTAGTAGCACTTCAATCTTCTCGATCCTTTGTAGCTGCACTTCGATCTTCTTGATCCTTTGCAGCCTCACTACCTGCAGTACACATGATCTCTTTGTAGGATGCTCAATCCTGATCACTTTAGGACATAGGTCCAAGGACTATGCAATCCTCATAAGCATGCTCCCCTTAACAAGGAGGGTCCATAGTATCGATCAACTGATTCATCTGCAAATGAATGCAGGACCATATTTTCTGCAAGGACTCATCATAGACCATCCTCAGCCTGCTAGACCTAGGACCACTCCAAGTGAGTGTTATACTATGACATCTACATGTACATGTAGGCATACTCTCCATGCAAGAGTATCATCTACAATAGCACATCTTGACCGCAGCTAGATGCAGACCCTGTCGTCTATAAGGACTCATCGTAGGAAATCCTTAGCATGAAATCTAGGACCACTCCATGTGAATGTTATACTATGGAATCCGTAAGGACTCATCATAGGACATCCTCGGCGTGAAATCTAGGACCATTCACAAGCGAATGTTATACTACGACATCCACATAAATTTAGGTACACTCTCCTTGTGGGAGTAACGTTTGTAAGATATATCTCAACCACACTTAAATGCAGGCCCTGTCATCTGTAAGGACTCATCATAGAGCATCCTTAGCTTCAAATATAGGACCACTACTAAGCAAGTGTTATTCTACGGTATCCACAAATGAACGTGGGTACTCTCCATGCAAGAGTAACGTCTGTAGGACCATCCTTCGCTAGTAAGGACCACTCTTAGGAATAGAGTGTTATTTCCTGCAATACCATCCTCAAGAGAGGATACTATCATCCACAAGTGAATGTCGGACCTTGTCAGCATCTTCAGGTGTACTTGTCCTCTTTCATACTGGAGCTTCATTGTCATCCTGTCATCAATGATAGTCTTATCATTACCCCCCCTTTCTAGAGAGGATCCATATCATCAACATGCTCCCCCTTTGTTTGAGTAGGGTTCATATCTTTGACATGTTCTTCTTTTTTGAGGAGATTCCATATCTTCGACTTGTTCCTCCTTTCCGAAGAGAGGCCATATCTTCATCATTCCTTCTTGCAAGGAAAGTTTGTAGTATCATCATTGTTCCTCCTTGCGATGAAATTATTTTATAACTATGATAATTTTTATCTACAACAATATCTAGGAGCCTCAGATAAATTCACAAATGAAATTACTTGCAAAAACCAACAAAAAAGTATGAAAGAGGACCAATTTTACATACATAGTGTGAACAGGAACTAGATATAATTTGACTATCTAGCATGTGAATATGTTAATAATAGGTATATATTTCATCTAGTTCAATTAGAGAGGATTTGGAATCCAAATCTGAGTGTACATGTGAAATTGGCCAAATTGGCCTCAATCCCCCCTAGGTGGGCCAAACTCACTCCAACTCAACCCAAATGGTCACAAATGGTGGTGTGGATGTGGATGAAGTGTGCTGGAGCAATAATGACTCCTTTTAATGTGTGGGTGTGCAAAATAATATGATTGGGAGGCTCAAGGTGGGAATTAAATGCTTCAACAGTCCAAAAAATGGGCTAAAATCACCCCTAGCGCTCCTATTCAACCACAATTCCTTAATTCAAGGAATGGGAGTGAACCTGTCATAAATTAGGTTGTACATTTGGATTTTTACTGATATGGAGTGCTCCTATAGGTGTGAAAGGCTCAAAATAGTTGGTTATTATGCTGGATTAACTTCCCTAAGTCCAAACTATAGCATATCAATGCATAAGTATTGGATAAGGATTTAGACTAAGGTAATAAGTGGTTGATTATTGTTCTAACATCCCCCCTTAACCATAACTTAGTAGAACTCATCAAAATTTTATGGCAGGGCTTGGCAACAAAGGCTCAAGTCACCTCAATATATAACAAAAAATTATTTGTCCATGTAAAATGAGGAAAAGAATTGAAAATCTAAAGGGACAAAACCTCCCCTAAAGAATGGACATGGGGATGAAAACTTGCAAAAAATAGAAACTTATTGCCATCCATCACTCACTCTAATCAAATATCTCAAGTGAGTGAAGTTCTTCTCAGTAAAACTCTTGGTGAATATGTTGCCAGTTTACTCGGTGGATGGGCAATACTAAAAGGAAATCACTATGTCATACACTAAGCCCTAGATGTAGTGAATATGGATCTCTATGTGATTTTTTCTCTGCCTGTGAACTGGATCAATAGATATCTTAATGGCACTTTTATTTTCCACCTAAATGTTTGTAGGAGAACCAATTGCAACACCAAACACTTGAAGAATTCCTTGCAACCAAACATATTGTGTGGCTGCATTCACTGCTGCCATGTATTAGGCCTCTGCTGAAGAAAGAGAAATTGTATATTGTTTCTTAATATACCAGTAAATAGGACCTTCAGAAAGCATGAAAACAAAACCTGATGCGTACATTCTGTCAGTGAGATCTCCAGCCCAATCCGAAACAGAAAATCCAACTAGTTGAAGTGAAGAACTAACTGCATAATGTACCCCAAAACTCTTTGTTCCTTGGACATATTGGAGGATATTTTTGGATGCCTAACAATGGATCTCATGTGGATGGTGCATTTACTTTTCTACAACACTTACAACATAAGAAAAATCAGGTCTAGTATGTGTAAGGTACAACAAACTACCAACTAGCTGCCTGTATAGTGTACAATCTCCCAAAGGAGAATCACCAAATTCACCTAGTTTAATTCCAGAAAGAAAAGGGCACTTGGATTCCTTACAATCATCCATATTGAACTTAATTATTAGGTCTAAAGCATACTTAGGTTGACTCGGCATGATGCCTCTTTCAGATTTCTCAATTTCCATTCCTCGAAATTGTTTTAGCAATCCTAGATCTGTCATTGCAAACTCACTGTGTAGGGATGCCTTGATTGATCCAATTTGGTTGTTGCAGCTCCCTGTAATTAATATTTCATATACATATAGTACAATAACCTTAAATACAACACCATTTTTCTCCAAATACACATTTGGATCATATTTGCATCGAATGAAACCATTTGAGAGCAATAAACTATCCATTTTTGCATACCAAGCCTTGGGGGCTTGCTTGAGTCCATAAAGTGATTTCTTCAACCTGCAAACAAGTGAAGGATCCTCTTGGAAATGTTCAGGTTTCTGCATGTAGATATCCTATTGTATTTCATCATGTAATAATTCACTCTTGACATCCATATGGTGCAATTGCCAACCTTTACTAGCTGCAATTGCTAGAACTAGTCCTATTGAATCCATCTTTGAGACCGATGAAAAGGTTTCGGTGTAGTCCACACCTTGGAATTGACATTAGCCCTTATTAAATAATATATCCTTGTACTTAACATCTAAACCATATGCAGCAATTTTGGTTCGAAATACCCACTTGCATTGCACAAGCTTCCTCTTGGGAGGAAGGGAGACCAATTCCCATGTTTCATTCTCTTGGAGAGAATTGAATTCATCTTGCATTGTTGATTGCCACCTTGGATCATGTAAATATTTCTGATATGACTATGGATAATATCCAATCATCGTATAACAATTCTCATCAAGAGCACTTTCACTTGCATAGGAAGCATTGTGAATTTGAGATCTTGTCTTCCTAGGCTCTAAGGAATTGCCTGCCAATTCCCTTGCAGCTTGTATGATTTTTTCAGCCCATTTGGGCCTTAATGGTGAATCATATACAAAAATTTCATCTACAGCCATATCATTGTCAGAATTATCAGAAAATACAGATCTTGAATCATTACTTACTTCATCAAGGTGCTGGGGAGAAGAGCATTCCCGTGATGCAAGCTCAAAATCTAATATTGGTTCCTCTTCGAATTGCACACTCCTCTCAATGAAAGTCTTGAGTGTGGATGTTTCAAAGAGCTTATAACCCTTTTTTTCCTCACCATAACCAACCATGATAAATTCCTTTCTCTATGGCTTCAAATCCTTCCTCTTTTCTGATGGAATTCGAGCCCATGCTCTTGATCCAAAAATTCTGAAATTTGATACATTTGGTTTATGGCCAAACCATGCCTCGTAGGGAGTTTTTCCTTTGTCGGATTTGTGAAATGAAATGTTCTGTATGTATGCAACACAATTTATAGCCTCATCCCATATCTTGGGACTTATATCCCTTTCCTCAATCATGCATGTGGCCATCTCTTTGAGTGACCTATTTTTCCTCTCTACCACACCATTTTGTTGTGGTGTGTAGGGAGTTGAATGTTGCATTTGAATGCCAGATTGCTCACAAATATGTTGCAGATTTTTATTGACATGTTATTTCCCATTTTCAGTCCTAAGCATTTTTATCCTATTCCCATTTTTTTTTCCACCAAGGCCTTCCAAATCTTCAATTGCTCAAATACTTCAGATTTTAATTTTAGGAAGTATACCGAGCATAATATCGAGTAGTCATCAATTAAGGTGAGTACATACCTTGATCCACCATAGGAGGGAGTGGGAAAAGGACCAATAAGTTATGAATGTACCAATCCAAGAGTTTTTCTAGCTCTCCTTTCCTTCCCCTTCTCATAGATGCGCTCTGGATGCTTCCCAACTAAACAGCCAATGCAAGCTCCATTTGAAGATTTAATTGAAGGAAGCCCTTCCACCATCTCATCCTTCTGCAGTGCTTAGAGATACTTGTAGTTCATGTGTCCAAATATTTCATGCCATAGCTTGGATTTCTCATTGGCATGAGAGAGGAGTGCTTGGTCACTGGAACTAGGGAGAAAATTCAAGAACTTGTACATTCTCTCTTGGTGGTATGCATACTGTTTGTCCTAGGTTTGTTAGCTATCTTTCCTAGGCTTGTTTTTTTACCTTAGACATTTTTATCCCTTGTTAATTTTCTTATTTTCCTAAATTGGGATGCTTTGATTTCATTTCAAAATGTCTTATGCATTTACAAATATTTTAGTTTTAAAACTTAAAGCTCCTATAGATTAATAAATGTATTTTCATATTATGACATGCAAAGTTAGGGTTAATGATGTAGTTCCTATGTTTAACACAAGTTGATAGCACATATTATCATTTAAATGCATGCACACTACCAGCTTTCCATGTTTTAGGGCTTGCGCAGGTTTCAAAGCCTTATCAATTTTCTTCTGGCTAGGGAAACAGAGCACCCAGGAGGATCAATCAGTTGATGCTCGTGTAACAAATACAATAGCTAACTCTCTGAAAGGGAGACCTGTATAGGGACATATTATGGAAGGAAACGAGCCACCTCACTTTATTGGATTATTCCCTAGCATGGCAATTTTAAAGAGTGGATTAAGTGTTGACTACAAAAAGTACATTACTAAGAAAGGAATTCGTGATGAGACATACAATGGGGATGGTATTACCCTCATTCAATTTTGTGGTACTGGGCCTCACAATAGTAAAGCAACCCAAGTAGATCCGATGGAAGAGTCTTTAAATTATTGCAACTACTTTTTACTGCAAACTGGGACATCACTTGTTGCTTAGCATGGAAACTATGTAGGATTGTCGTTTGTATGTTCCTCCTCCCTTGATAGCAATTCCAATGTGACAGTTTCTTCTGGACAAACATTCAAAAATAACACAGTTCTTGGTCTTAGTATCCTTTGTGAAAAGTCTATCAGGATAATCAAAGAACAACAGAACTCTAATATAGTGCCCATAGGAGCACTTCACTATGGTGTTTGTCGCCATAGATCCATTCTTATGAAGTATCTATGTGATAGGGAAGATCTTCCTATTCTTTGTGAGCTAGTCAGGGGTTATATGGACTACGCACACATTCCTGGAATGTTATTCTTGTCAATAGAGATGGAAGTAACAGTAGAGAGACCTAAAAAGTGGTGGTCGTGGGCCAGAGCCCAATACTTTTGGAGAAAGGAAATATAGTGGAATGGGAGAAGACAAACATAGTGGAAATCTATGATTCTTCTAAAAAGTCATGGAGCATAGAAAAACACCTCCTACAAGATGTGCTCATAACAAACAAGAATATGGTTTTCAACGACACTTCCTTTTTCGGTAGTACGGTATGTTTGTAATATACGGGAATTACTACTCTCGGCCTCAGAGACGGGACTGAAATATTTGCCTTGTTGCCAAATATCGCTAATGGAAAACGCATGCTTAATCTAGCATTGCTTTCCTACGAATCGCGGGTTCTAGTTGCAGGGAGCACAGTCAAAGAAGGGGAAAATATTTTGCATGAAGTAATTATTTGGGAGTTTGAGAAACTGAAGTTGGGCGATTCCTCATTGTTGGGTAAAAACATTATACAAATTATAACAGAATTCCAACGATTTAATTGTCAACCCAAAGAGAGCGTAAACTTATGAAGCACACACAAAATATATGCAGGGGCAGGGTGTCGCTGAATCTAATCTATAACTGAAATTAAAAATACATGACTGAAATTGAATTAAACTTGCAACTGAAATTAAATTAAACTTGCAAAAGCAGAAATAACATGAAAAGTAAGAATAACATGAACTGAAATCTAATCTAGAACAGCAAGAAATTTCAGAATATAAATCTAATCTATGAAATCATAAATTTGCATAAACATAAACTGGTATAAAGCAAATCAACATTAACTGGTGAGCTCACATAAAATCAATACTGAAAATGCATAAAAAGAAATAAATGAAGATCTACATTAACAATTCATAAGAAAGAAATACTGAAAATCTATATGAACAACTCATAAGAAAGAAACTACTGAAAATCTATATTAATGGAAGAGAATCAAAGGATATGCATGAAGCGTTATCTCCACTACATAAAAATCAGAAATATTATTCTATGACTAACTCTGAACTATTCTCTACTTCCAAACCACTAGAGAGGCCTCTAACCAAAATGAGCAGAGAGCCCTCCTATTTATACATAAATCCAAGATAACTGATCATAATTACAGATCCACTATTCTCTCAACCCATCCCTTAAAATTCTCAACAAATAGACAACTCATCCCCCCAAATCCTCAACAAATATACAACTCATCCCTTTAAATCCTCAACCAAATATTGGATGAGATATTCTCTCCACATGTCCATGATCTTCTCCTTGAAGTTAGCTCATATCTAGAAGAAGAAATTCGAATCTGAGGCTAGGTGGCCAGTTTTGAGCTTGCTAAAGTCTTCAAATACACCTGTACACATCACCAAACTCACCCAACTTTAAATTATAATGAAAATATGTTATTTTTCTCAATAATTAACCATAAATTCACTCAAAATACTCAAAAATAAATGATTTGGAAAATGGTAATATAAATCCATATTTATTATGAAAGTGGTGAATGTTAATGGTTTTATGGAAATATATAATGGAATAAGGTGATAAATAGTATGTGAAATGATGAATAAAATGTGATCTTTTTGCGGCTCAACATACCCCCCACCTTGACTGTTTGCATGTCCTCATGCAACTATGCATTGATTCCTTTAAAACTTTTTGGCTTGTAGTTGAGGCTTTACATGATGATGGTATGTAACAGTAAATCATTCAATGATTTTGAAATGCATAAGTGGCAACGATTTTTTTCTTTTTTCTCTTTTTATTTTTTATATATATTTTTTGTGGTTGGTTCTTGTGTAACAACCATAACAAATGTTGGTTCTTGTGTTAACAGCATTTGCTTGTTTTATTTGTATTTTTGCTGCAATACATAAGATTTTAAAATTATACATGCATTAGAAATGATAAACCATCGATGTATAGTAAAAAGCCTTTTTATAGTTATGAATCATGCCAGTATACATAGCATAGTTTGGGACAGACGTGTTGATTAAAGGTAAATGAGATGATGAATGATAATGAATAGTCCCCCCCCCCCAAATAAGATGTATTAGGTTTATGAAAAGTGAGAAAGGGAATGTAGAGAGGGAATTTTTCAAATTCATTCATTTTCTAGCATTTAAGGAATTACATGGTTAAATATTAGAAAACAACATACCTCCACTTACCCAAAAAGATGTTGAACTATACAAGAGGAATGGGGTTGATACTGTTGCTGGATGTGAAGGATCTGAACTGTTGCTTGGCTGGATGAAGTAGAAGATGAGAGCTGAAAGTAGAAATATGGTACTCTCATATGGCTGAAGTATGCTGCTGTAAAACTGTTGATGGAGTTATGCAAAGTATATAGTCTTCACCTGCTACAAAACGTAATCTTACAATTCTTACCATGCGAATAAATGTGTCAATGTCGAACATGGAAAGAAGTCATTGGATTACCGACCATTAATGAATGTCGTTAGCCAATGCGAGGCAATCTCACCATTGATGTCAATGAGTGCCAAGGTACCTAAGTACATCATGCAAAGTGCGAATAAATGAGTTGATGTCGAGCCACTTGCAGGATCTAACGATCAAGGGACATTGATGTATTCCCATTATTGTCAGCGAGAGAACTTGCCATTAAGGCATGCAAGCCTCAAGGTACTAAAAATGAACTCTAGTCTCTATCCCAGATAAGGTGTTGAGGTCGATGGGGAAAGACTTGTTGAAAGGTGGGCCTTAAGGAATCCCACATCAGTCAACACAAGTTGTACATAATGAGTGGTAGGACTATAGATAAAAGATATGGAGGTCAAACAGTTTTTATGGCAGGGATAACAAAGCAATGTAGTCATGGAAAGGAAGCTGAATGGTTTTATTCATAAGGAAAAAGATAAACTAAAAATGAGGAAAAATGTGTGAGACTCAGAAAGGTGGACATGCAAGAAGTCATGATGTATAAGGCAGTGACAGTAGATTCTAACATGGATGGCAAAATGACATGGCGTAATTGGTTTCTGAAAGGCTTCTTTGTGGCAGAAAATGTCATGACATACTCAAGGGAAAACTTAACTCCTTCGAGCATTTAATGGAGCATTTTTTCTAAAAATATTCTGCGATTTTGGAAATTATTTCTGCATGCCATTTGTTCATATTTAAATCTGCAAAAGGCTAGCATTTTCCTGCAACCAACTTGTGAGAGCATTGAAAACACACAAAAATATGTGCTTAACAAACCAAGTCAAAGAAAATAAATGAAATGCTTTTATACCTGAAAATGGAAACCTTTCTTGTCGAAACCTGTTTCTGAGCAACTTGTGAAAACAAGTTAGCGCAACAATCATAAAATTGTGAGAAAATTCTAAGTTCATTTAAAATTTAAAATTTTATGATTTTATTTATTAACTAATAATTTTTTAAGATAAGTGCGTCTTTATGTAATGATTGTGCAATAGGGAGAGAGGGTCGACCCTTTCAGTTGTCGACTCCTCTAAAAGCAAACTATCTTAATGATCTGGATTAGAGAGGAGAGTGTGTGAAATAAGTTTATGATAGGTTTAGTAGTTTTAATGACCATGTGGAACCCCCCCCCCCCCAACTGAAGATGTGACAAAGTGTCCTCAAACACATAATTTTGTTAAAGAAGAAGGAAAATAATTACATCACAGAGATGTGAGGGCTAAGTCTCGAAAGATTACCTCACATGGAAAACTCAATGGATTTAAATATCCAAAGAGTAACAACTAATTTACCGTTACATAAACTAACTAAGGGACACCTCACATAATCACGTGCGTGTGTGGATGCCCTTTTACATTTATTAAACTAAACTTCTAATTATTACACTTTGGATCATAATTCCTAACAATCCCCCCTTTGATCCAAAAATTCTTTTGAACAAATACCAAGTTCATTTCTAAACTTATCAAATTTGACCCTTCCAAGAGATTTTGTAAAAATATTTGCAGTTTGATCTTCTGATGGACAATACTTTGGCTTGATGATTTGTTTGACAACAAGAGCCTGAATGTAATGATACTTAGTATCCATATGCTTAGTCTTTGAATGAAAAACAGGATTTTTGGCTAACTTGATTGTTAATTGATTATCATTAAATAACGAAGTTGCTTCTTTCTGATCAACTTTGAGGTCCTGCAAAATCCTTCTTAACCAAACTATCTCACAAGCGGCTTCCCAAGCTGAAATATATTCTACTTTTGCTGTAGAATTTGCAATTGTATCATGCTTTTTACAACTCCATGCCACTGCAGTTGATCCCATATTCATTAAGTAACCTGAAGTAGATGCCCCGTCATCAACATCTCTAGAAAAATCCGCATCTGATAGTCGACAAGCTTGAAATTTTTGTTTCTTTTAAACTCAAGTCCAAAATCCTTTGTCCCTTGAAGATACCTTAACACCCTTTTTGCTGCATTCCAATGACTTTCTCTAGGTTCCTGCATATATCTGGAAAGTATGCTGACTGCATAAGATAGATCAGGACGAGTATTCATCAAGTAAATGAAACATCCAATTAACTGTCTATATCCAGTACAATTTACAAGTTCCCCCCCTTCAAACTTAGAAAGTTTTAAATTTTTCTCCATGGGAGTAATCACTGGTTTACATTCCTCCATTCCAAACTTCTTCAATAATCCAGAAATGTACTTAGCTTGAGAAATAAATGTACTTCCTTCCCGCTGCTTTAATTCAACTCCAAGATAGTAATGAAGTAATCCCAAGTCTGTTATTTCAAAAACTGTTTGAAGTTCTTTCTGGGCGATTCCATGAAGATGGGTAACACTTTTTGGCCAAATTTGGCGATGAAAACCTGATTTTTTACTCATGTGCTAGATAGAAGCCCTCAAAACGCATATATGCCATGTGAATTTTGACTTGGAGTTAAAAACAAATTGTATAATATTATGTTGGCTTCATAGTGATATTTTTTTTTAAATATTCCGATGTCATTTAATGTGTGAATTTTTTCATTTAATGAACTGTGTGACCTCAAAAATTTGAAGAAGCTAATAAGTGGCTCGTGTCCACGTAGAGTAATTCAATATTGCATTAATAATTTTAAAAAAATATATATATGAGCATGATCTACATAAAAT
>LPNX010313249.1:146062-164916 GCA_001517045.1 Pseudotsuga menziesii | reverse complement strand
TTACATAAATGTAATCTTGCGACAGTATTTGATATCATAATCATAATGCACGTATGTCCAACTTAATTATTGTAATTAGACGTCTCTAAATCCAACACTTCGAACCTTCAGTGTGATATCCCCAGCGGGAAATGCCTCCATCTTATTGCTCTGAGAAACGCTCACTAAATTCAAGTGTCCAATCATTCAATGAGTTTAAATTCGAATTTTTCCCACCCATTTTGGGAGTTCAAATTTCAAACTTTGGCATAGGCGGATGCACGGATGCCGCATTGCCATGGCTTCTATTACCTTGAAAATGGGATGAGTACTACATGACCTTTCACGTGTGTCAGTCGACTACTTTTGACGTTGGTGAACAGGCCTGGAATTTGACGGGCTACAGAACGTATTTTCAGTTTCAAAACGTATTTGACTGGATTAAAAAAAATTACAACGTCAACATCTACGTTTAGTAAAAATTTCAAAATGTATATTTGACAGGTACTATCTTACATCTCCCGTCATAATTTATAATACATGTTTGCCGCTACATGCCCACTGGTAAAACTATTAATATCGTGGGCGGCAGGCCTGGAATTTGACTGGCTACAGAACGTATTTTCAGTTTCAAAACGTATTTGACTGGATAAAAAAAAATTACAACGTCAACATCTACGTTTAGTAAAAATTTCAAAACGTATATTTGACAGGTACTATCTTACATCTCCCGTCATAATTTATAATACATGTTTGCCGCTACATGCCCACTGGTAAAACTATTAATATCGTGGGCGGGCTATAATAAAATCCTTCCTGCTAAAACGTAACACTGCACATTTTATTTCTGGTAAGATGATTCCGCTGAAATGCCAAATATGGAGTAATAATAAATCGTTGTTATTACCCGTGATGTCACGGAGAACAATATTAAACATGCAGCAGAGTAATAAATGCTCTGGCTGCAGCATGTAAAATATTTTTAGCCTGATGTCACTGTGTTTTGGCCCCTGAAATAAAATTTCACTAATTAAGAATGCCTCTCCCTAGTAAATGAAAGTGTTTTAAAGAGTATAAAAAAGAGAAAATGTTGAGCTGTTATATATATATGTTAATTTAAATCTTGATTTATGAAATACATTTTAAATTTTTTTTAATAATGGATTAAAAGAGTTTGACACTCATTAATAAACGTAAACCGACCGGTGTGAAAAACTCAAAACCTTCATAAAATTTTGATTTGACAGGCAATAGAAATATGAAATTCCATTAAAATATCTCATCAATTATTGTACCGTGTTCTTGAATGAGCTAAGATGAGTTATGTACCGGGTTCTTAAATGTATCAAATTATCTCATGAATTATTGTACCACGTTCTTGAATGTGGTCATTGAATTATTGTACCGTGTTCGTGTTCTTGAATGTATCAAAATATCTCGTGAATTATTGTACGGTGTTCTTGAATGTGGTAGGTGAATTATTTTACTATGCGATACCTACAGACTACAGTGTTGGTAAGAAAAACCAAGATTGAGAAAGGGGGGCCGTACAGGGCGCGTGGATGGGGTTTTCGGCTGTGACAACCTCTACCTGAGGCCCAACCTCCCCATCACTCTGGACAGGACCCTGATGGGTCAAAATATGCCATGAATTATTGTACCGTGTTCTTGCATGTGGTAGATGAATTATTGTACCGTGTTCTTGAATGTGGTAGCTGAATTATTTTACTATGTGATACCCACAGTCATGCCTGGAATTTGATGTGGAGAAACGTTTTTTTTCATTTTTACAGGTATTTGGCATGTAAGCTTTTTATTATGAACCCAGGTAAAAAAAAAAGTTAAAACGTCTATTTGAAGTTTATAAATTTAGACACACCGTCAAACGTTTTAATACCTATATAAACTACTAAAACTTAGCCAATAATTATTAGCCATTGTGTTGGGTCAGCTTTTTATTTCCGTGTATGTGTATTGTATTTATTTATATTTTGTGTTTCCAATTATGTTATTAGTCTTCAGCAATGAGGCTTCAGATTTTTCCAAAAAAAATCTCTAAAATTTTCCCCTTTAAACTTTTATAATTTGCTTACAGTAAATAAATTGACAGCCAACAAAATTGGTTAAAACGTCAAATGATAGACACTAAAAACTTGAAACCGTCATTAAATTTTTATTGACAGGCACAAGAAAATTGAATTTCCAGGCCTGTTGGCGATAGAAGGGGGCTACCACGTGGGATAAGCGTTCACCAAATCGCCCCGTTTTTCCGGCCAATTTTTTATTAAAATCAGTCAAATGTTTGCTGTGAAATTGTTTATTTCGTTATTTTGGAATTCTACTAATCTTAGTAGCCCTTCCTACACTAAATCAGCCATTTTAAAACTACCCAAATGATTAAAATTACGATTTAATTCCTGAAAAGTATGATTTTCACCAAAATTGATCTGCCGGATTCCGGCGAGTCGGGGGCGATTTGGTGAACGCTTATCCTGCTCCGGGGGCTACCGGCTATCATCCATCGTACGAAATTTCTTGATGTCTTGTTCTCGAAGCCAGTCTACGGAATCATTAAACGAGGGGCCACCTAAAAAGGAAAGGCCACCCAAAAAGGAAGGAATAGACGACCACCTGTAACAACAAATTCCGAGAGAAGGGGGCTATCCATCATCCATGTATTGGATGCATGCCATGGCTTATCGAGTATGAACGTACATGCTCGATAAGCTCAGCCCTCTAAAACAGGGGTTTATGCCATGGAAATATTTGTTTATATTGTGGCTAGCTCTAATGGCATGGAATTTCAGGGTTTGCATGTTTCTTGACACGTTTTAGTGGCTATTACATGTCTCGTTACCAAAAGAATGTTGTGAATCAATTGTCTCGGGTCACTATTTTGTATAAGAAGAGGTGACTGGAAAACTCATCACTTCAAGACTGTTCTTGCGTTTTCATTTCATAATTTGTTATTTGGTCTAACTGATATATTAAGATGGAACAATAACAAGATCGAAGAGAGGTGGACGCCAAGGTGCGGGAGGGAGAGACTGTCATACCCGGTGGCACGAGAGGGAAATTGCTTGATGCCCAACAACGTCTTGCTGAAGGTTACTACTCATTGCTTGGAATTCCATAAATATTTCATTATATTTGGAATAATATATTACAATAATGATGATTTGTGTTGAATTGAATTGCACGGGAGGGAAGTTGCTCGATGCCCAACAACGTCTTGCTGAAGGTTACTACCCTTTGCACCTTCTTCTTATTCTTCTTCCTTTGGGAGTATTAAATGGTAACCCGATCTTATTTATCGACCTTATTTGCTTGCTCAAAATAAGTAAGTCTAGCTCAAAGTTTTTTTTTAAATTAATCAATGGTAAAGTAGCTGTGGATGGGCAATTACTTTACTTTATTCAATGCACTAACTAAATATATCTTCAATATGTTTTACATATATGTTATGGTTATAGCAGGTTAAAGATCGTTTTGAAATGAGAAAGCTACTGGTTTAGACAACGGCCATTAAGTTTTACATTTAAAATGTTCTTTTCTTCATGGTATCTTTTGGGTTAGTCTAAGTAGACCTTTTTCTTGAGATATCTTCATAAAGAAAGCTAGGCTCTTCATTTGTATTTGGTGCATTTTTAAATCATACAATGTTCCAAAATGATAACAAAATTTGAATGGGTATTAATTGTTTTGTTTGTGTGTAATCAATACCTTTCATTTTAATTAAAAGTGTGATGGAATCATTGGATCATTTTAACTAACAGTGTATTGGAATCATTCGATCATTGACAACGGTGGAATCATAAGATCATTGAAAAGGGCTGCAACAGTAAGGATCAATTTAGACAAGTCACCTAAAATATATAAAGATAAATTATTTAGGCAAGTCACCTAAAATATATAAAGATAAATTACAAAGTGTGCCAAGGTAAAACTGATCCATGTTATTGAAGTCCTATCCTAAAACCCTTTAAGATGATAGCACCTTATAAATTATTTTGAACTAAGAAAGCTATTTATCTAGGCAATGACCTGTCATATATTAAATGTTATTTTTCTTCCTTGTATCTTTTGGGTTATTCCAAGTAGATCTCTTTCTCAAGATATATCCACTAAAGAAAGTTGCGATCTTCACTTGTATTGGGTGTATTTTAAAATTATACATTGTTCCAAAATTGTTGTGTGATTTCACTTACAATATGTAATACCCTAAGTATAACCATTGTAATGTATTGAATTAGAATATGTAAAATGATGTAAATGTGGCATGGATTCCTAGTGCAGAGCTCAAGGCCAAGGCTTGACTAGTGAATAGCTAGGCATACACTGTTCCCAAATTGTTGTGTGATTTATCTTACAATATGTAATACCCTTAGTATGATCTTTGCAATGTATTGAATTAGAAAATGTAAAATGATGTAAATGTGTTAGTATGGATTCCTAGTGCAGAGCTCGAGGCCAAGGCTTGACTAGTGAATAGCTAGGCATGTATGATATACACATTTCTATAAAAATCACGTGGTTGGTTTGTCATGATTATGTAAAAACTAGGTAAATATTATGTTAAAAAATGATAAAAATGGTCCAAGATGGCTATGTAAGGAGCACTAAATAGGAGCTATGATTTCACAAGAGGGGAAGAGGAAATGGGTCCTATGGAAGGAAGAGTAATTCTATGTTGCCAAGTGTTAGCCTTAGAACTCACCCAATTGTTGCCATGTAACTTAAATGCACATTTACCTATTTTGACTTACTAAAGTCCCAGTATTGAATGTTGTGTGGTTGTTTCCTTTGCCTTGGTGGATTCATAGCTCAAGTGAGGGGTGGTATTAGTAGTTGATACTTATGGTTGGGTATTGGAGCATGACCCTTACACATCTAGCTGCTTGGATCTCTTCATTTAATTTATGCATGGTGTATGTGTGGATAGAGTTTTATTTCAATTGTGCTTTACATATATGCATTTGCACATACTTTTATTTATTTATAAATTTGTATTTTAGACATGGAGCGAAATTTATAAGCACAAAATTTGCAAATATTCCCTTTGTTGATCGGATTGATGTATAGAGGCGTGACAACATGGTATCAGAGCTCTAGGTTGCAACACTAAGACTACATGGGACGAAATTTAAATTCTACAGGGATAATTCTAGATTGCACAAAAAGTGTTTGACAAAATATGAATGAGAAAAATTTGGGGAAAATATTGTTAAATCCTTCCATTGTTTAAATTCAAGGCTCCAATTCAAAGTCTAAATGATTGATCGGGCTAGATGTGGAGAGTACCTACAGTGGAATTCTTTAGTTCCAATTGGTTTTGTGCATCTATGTGGGAAGTCATAGTTTACATACTAACAACTTGATAGAATGCCTCCAAGAAATCCATGGATTACTTATCAAATGGTGTTTTGACAAAGACATGAGGTTGATCTGGTGGTCACTTGTTGGAAGGGTAGATTGGCCTGAGAAATTTTGGGAAAAATTTTCAAAACTGGTAGGGCTAGAGTGAATTTTTGTTTGTTTGTTATGTAACATTAAGTTTCCATAGTGAATAACTATTGATAAAGGGCAGAGATCAGTCGAGTCTCCGTGCTGGTGTCAATTAACTTCGGAGGGCATTTCTCCAGGGTCTATGAATATTCATAAAGACAATCATGAAGGCATCTTCGAAGTCCACCCAGGCACAACCTAGAAAAATAAGGGACAGCATTCAGGTTCCAATTCCACAGAGGGACCTCTTGCAGGATCATTATGATATGTCTTAAAAAATAGCACCATGTTGAAGATCAAGGGCTATAGGATTTCATTGAAGATTCTAGGGTTCATGGGCCATGAACGAGGTTTCAAACCACCATATAAGTGAAATAAGAAAGAGATCAACGAACCAAAAAGATCAACCAGATACCAAGAAGAAATCAACAAAATAGAAACTCAAGCATTTCCATTATGCCATCAAATAGATGTCTTCGCAAAGTTCCAGCTGGAACTCTGCCCTGACATGCATGCCTCGATTGGAACTCTGCCCTGGCTGGAACTGTGACTCAGTTCGAACTCTGCCCTGACTGGAACTCTACTCTGATTGGAATTCTACCCTGCTGGAACTCTGCCCCGACTAGAACCTTGCCCCTGGCAACGTTCCAACCAGGGCAGAGTTCCAACTGGGGCAGAGTTCCAGCCAGGGCAGAGTTCCAGCCAGGCCAGAGTTCGAACCAATTCGCAGTTCCAGCCAGGGTAGAGTTCCAGCCGAGGCATGCATGTCAGGGCAAAGTTCCAGCTAGAACTTTATGAAGACATCTATTTGATGGCATAATGGAAATGCTTGACTTTCTATTTTGTCGATTTCTTCTTGGTATCTAGTTGATCTATTTTGTCGATTTCTTCTATTTTGTTGACCCTAACAGGGATGCTAACAACAGTAAACTCAGCATTAGCAGAAAAATTTCAGTAATAACAACAAAAATTCCAACAATATTTAACAGTTTATTTATCACAAATTTTATAACACCTACAACAAGGTGGAGTCCCAAAAGTTCAGCTGTGCTTTACACTTTCTATAATTACAAATTTTATGTTTCACTGTATTTTACTTATAGTCCATTGCACATTGCATTGTTACTAGAGGATGATATGATATTCTGGTTTTATATGACTCGAAGGGGACATCAAGGTCTACAACATAGGAGACACTTTCAATAATGGCGAATGAAATCAATTGGGTTGTTGTCAAGTGGTGAATGAAATCACTTTTACTAATGCCAAGGCCTAGTTTTAGACCCTCCAAAAACATGTTGTCATGTTAATGTGATCATTGGAGTTAACCGCCAAATCGAAAATGAGATGAAAGCTCTGTTAGAGCACTTTCAATGGAGACCGGGTGAAAATTATGGTGACCTTAATGGCCTACGAATGTGGTGTATCTCAAAGAACAAGGCCAGGTGCAAGTTCCAGTCCGGGCAGAGTTCCAATCGAGGCAAAGTTCTAGCTAGGGCAGAGTTCCAACTGGGGCAGAGTTCCAGCCAGGGCAGAGTTCCAGCCAGGGCAGAGTTCCACCAAGGGTAGGGTTCATGTGAGGTTCTTGTTCCTTCCAATAAAGTTCATGCATTGTCGAATGTACGAGAGTTATTGAGCTGGCATATATTTAGATATTTGGAATCTTTACAATTCTACGTTGGCAATGTTGAATGGGAAAAGTTCTAGCCGGGGCAGAGTTCCAACTGGGGCACAGTTCTAGCCAGGGCAAAGTTCCATCCAGGGTAGAGTTCCAGCTGAGGGAAGAGTTCCAGCCGGAGCAGAGTTCCAGAGGGGCATAGTTCGAGTCGGGGCAAAGTTTTAGCCTGGGCAGAGTTCTAGCTAATGCAGAGTTTCAATTGAGGCATAGTTCCAGCCAGGGCAGAGTTTCAGCTAGGGCATAGTTCCAGCTAGGGCAGGGTCTCGAGGCCTTGATCAAGGCTGAGGAAGGAAATCAAGGAACTTACATGCCAAATGAAGCTTCTTGGGCTCATGGGCCACGATGAAGGCCTTGAATGATCACACATCCTCTAGATGGGATTATTGACCTTTGAATGGGATATAGGTAGCATTAGAAGGTTTTGCACAATAGATATTTGTCTAAGGGCCTTTACCATGATAACGGAGGAAAATAAGCATCATGGACACAAAATGAAGCTTCTATGGTTCATGGGCTATGAACAAAGACTCAAAACACCACAAAATAGAAACTCAAGCAGTTTCATTAATTATTCCATCAAATAGATGTCTTCAAAAAGTTCCAACCGAGGTAGAAATACCACCATTGAGGTTGAGGTCAAGCATTTCATCCAAATGCTGAGCAAACAAAAAGCACCTAATATTCTTGTGTAGAATACCTAGTATATGGGTTCTGCAAGAAAAAGAAATCCAACTGAGGCAGAGTTCCAGTCAAGGCAGAGTTCCAGCTAGGGCAAAGTTCCAATCAGGGTAGAGTTCCAACCGAGGCAGAGTTCCAGCCAGGGAAGAGTTCCAGTCGGGGAGGAGTTCCTGTTGGGGCAAAGTTCTAGAGAATGGAAACACCAAACCAGTAACCCTACATGCATCAACCTGCTTGGTCCTAGACCAAGAATTCCAAGAGACAACTAGGAGCCCTAGGGTACCTTATACGGTCTTACTCTACCCTAGTTAACTGAATATGGTACCATACTTCTTGAGAATGGGTCTCGCATTTCCATGAACTTTAACACTTGTTAGCCCTAATGTTGTTGCATACAGTGTACTTATAGATGGCCTTTACAAAGAAGGCAAGTTCAACAACGCGAACATGGAAGTTCAGGAGCAGGTTTCCAGTCAGGGCAAATTTCCACCAGGGTAGAGTTCTACTCAGATCAGAGTTCCAGCTGAGGCAGAGTTCCATCCAAGTTAGAGTTCCAACTGGGGAAGAGTTCCAACTGGGGCAGAGTTCCAACCAAGGCAGATGTTCCAACCAAGGCAGATGTTCCAACAAGGCAGAGTTCCAACAAGGGCAGGGTTCCAACAAGTGAGGCAGAGTTCCAACTTGTTTTATCCCATGTAGTCCATACACACCTAGACAGAAACTTGGGAAGAAATGAAGCCTATATGTATTGTTCCCTCTTAAGCCAAGTTAAGCCAAGCAACATAAAACAAGCCACCCTTCGAAACTTCTTTGATAAATAAGCATGTACGTATTGTTCAATGTATTTTACTTATAGTCCATTGCACATGGTGTTATTACTAGAGGATGATATGATATTTTGGTTTTATATGATTCGAAGGGGACATCGGGGTCTACAACATAGGAGACACTGCCAGAAATGCTACAAAATTTATATTAGAATACATAAAAATTGGAAGTTGAAACACAAGTCATTGAAGTTTTTAATTTTATAGTCTAAAGACTAATACAAGTTTACAACAAACGTCAAGTGAAAGAAAACTAAATACAGTCATACACAATATCTAATTGATAAAATGAATTAGAAATACAACCATATTGAATAGCGAAATGAAAACTCAAAACTGTGAACTCTTGGTGTAATACATCAAGATTCAAATTTATAAATGTCTTAGGACTCAAAAGTTAAAAAGAGTAGTCTATCAAGATTCAAAATAAAAACAGACTAAAAGTATAAATAAATAGAGCATGTCAAACAACAAATGAGCATCATTGCTCAAGGTAACACCCAACTAGGCTTTGCATCTAGTTGTTGCACAAAGGCATTGGGTTCAACCATGGGAATGTCACTATCTAAATCAAAATTATTTGCATTTCCAATCATGCTAAATGGAACACCAACCAACTTGAGTTGTATCTCATCAAGTCCCTCATCTACTTGTGCATCATCCTTTGGATCAATATCCCACCATGTTGCTGGACCTTTCAAATACTTAGGTTTCTTCGTATGCTCAATATGTAAGGAACTGCCCACAACTAACTTCTCCTCTCTTATAAAGGTAAGTATGTTTTTCTTGATAGATCTATGCGATTTGCTTGAGCATGGGGCTTGTTAAAGGGGTTGCTAATAATTGCAAACTAAACAAATACAATCCAAAGTTTTGCCCCTTCCTTTTCATTGTACATCGTTCCAATTGTATCTTAATAACCATTCTTTACTTTAGGATTATCAATTGGAGGAACTCTTCTAGGCCTTTCCACATACCATTTTACTTGAACTCTGCCCTCGGCTAGAACTTTGCCCCGACTGGAAATTTGCCCTAGTTGGAACTGTGCCCCAGTTGGAACTTTGCCCCAACTAAAAATTTTCCCATTCAACATTACCAACATAGAATTGTGAAGATTCCAAATCTCTAAATATCTGCTAGCTCAATAACTCTCTATAGGAAGTGCGTTCGACAATTCCTAAACTTTATTGGAAGGAACAAGAACCTCACAGGAACCCTTCCCTTGTTGGAACTCTGCCCTTATTGGAACTTTTCCCTGGCTGGAACTCTGCCCCGGTTGGAACTCTGCCCCAGCTGGAACTTTGCCTTGGCTGGAATCTACCCTGGCTAGAACTCTGCCCCGACTGGAACTTTGCCTTGATGGAACTCGGCTTCGACTGGAACTCTGCCCTTGGCTGGAACTCTGCCCTCGGCTGGAACTCTTCCCCAGTTGGAACTATTCCCTGGTTGGAACTTTGCCCTGGCTGGAACTGTGCCATGGTTGGAACTCTGCCCTCACTAAAACTTTTCCCACTCAACATTACTAACATAGAATTGTGAAGATTCCAAATATCTAAATATCTGCTTGCTCAATAACTCTCTATAAGAAGTATGTTCGACAATTATTGAACTTTATTGGAAGGAACAAGAACCTCATAGGAACCCTGCCCTTGTTGGAACCCTTCCCTTGTTGGAACTCTGCCTCGGCTGGAACTCTACCCCAACTAGAAATTTGCTTGGAGTCGGCTGCTCGGGCCCTTCAATTTGTTCAACGAGAGAGGCTTACACTTTTTCTTCAATAGGAGGTTCATGGCTACTTGGAGTCGATTGCTCAGGCTGTTCAATTTATTCAACGGGTGGGGCTTCCACTTTTTCTTCAAGAGGAGGTTCAGGCGTGCTTGGAGCCAGCTGTTCAGGCTCTTCAATTTCTTAACGGGTCGGGCTTCTAATTTTTATTTAACGGGAGGTTTAGGCGGCTTCTCGGGATTATCAATTTCTTCAATGAGAGGTTCAGGCCTCCTTGGAGCTCGCTCCTCAGGCGATTCAGGTTCTTTAACTTCCAGACAAATGACGTAGACTCAATGGAAAATAAGACAAATGAAGCACCCTTCCCCTCCATTCTTCATAGGAAGCACCCTAAATTCATTGCATTCCTTCACAAATTGATAAAGTCTTCTAAGTTTTTCCATCGTCTAATGCATCATGATAAAACTACCATGACCTTCCCAAGAAGAAATGATAGGGATCCATATGAATTGCATCACATAAAACCCCTGAGTGTAACCAACCATATGTCCCTTCCACAACCAAGAAACATTGTAGGCATTAGGATGTGGCATACATTTGATATTTAACTTTTTAATGACCTTTGTAGAAAATAAATTTTATTAGTTACCTCCATCTTAATTAAAATTGCATTGTTTACCTCACATTTTCACTTGGTTAATATGTTAATCTTCCTTTCCCTGGGGTCCTCCTGGAATTTTTTGTCCCATTCGAACTATATTAAACCAAAACATTACCTTGTTATCTTCCTTCCCCTCTATACTTCATAGGAAGCACCCTGAATTTGTTGCTTTCCTTCCCAAATTGGTAAAGTCTTCCAAGTTTTTCATCGTCTAACACATCATGATAAAATTACCATGACCTTCCCATCCAGAAATGATAGGGATCCATTTGTATCGCATCACATAAAACTCCTCATGGTAACAAATTGTATGTCCCTTTCAGGACCAAGATACATTGTAGGCATTGGGATGTGGCATATATTTGATATTTAACTTTTTAATGACCTTTGTAGAAATCAATTTTATTTGTTACCTTCATCTGTATTAAAGTTGCAATGCTTACCTCCCATTTTTCGCTTGGTTAATATGTTAGTCCTCCTTTCCTTGGGGTCCTTTTGGAATTGTCTGTCCCATTGCAACTATATTATTTGAAAAATTAGGTTCTCTCCTTATCCCTTGTACACTTCAAATACATGGTCTTTAATGACATCTTATGATGCCTTGATAACTTGTGCTCCTGCATCTTTATTCATTCCACCCCTCAAGGTCTCTAGGCATTCATATGCTCAATGCCCTTGTATGCTCCGCTTGAAATGAGTGCTATTAAATATTTTGCATCTACCTTGACCTTTTGATGCTACACAACTCTACCCCAATGATCTCCTTCATTAGAGTTTTCATCACTAACTGTACTCCCTGTTGTGATGCCAATTGAAGTAGAGGTGATAGAACACCCTGCAATAAAGCCCATATCCAAGCAATAAAATTCGATATAATGCAACCCTAAAACACACAACCCCCAATATCAATAAATAAACAACCAAAAATTTACCATTATGAGCTTACTTAATGCAATATGAAGATAGTTAAATACGCAAGTCAACAAGTAGACAAATAAATCACAATTTCAACTATTTTTACTCTACTAGAATAAATTCATTTCATAAAATAAACCACTGAGCATTGTGTGCAACATAAATTAACATAATACAACTTCAATGCATCATAGCATAATCTTGCAGATGTGCTACATGATCAATTGGAGTTACTAACAACTAAACTAAATCCCTATGACATATGGTTAGCCTCCAAATTGAGTCTTCAAGTTTCCATAGTACCCAACGTATCAAATTGATGTGGGTGGGCCCTAAGCCACATATAGCCACCAACTATAGTTTCATGTTAATTGGGTCCACATCATCAATAATTTCCAACTATATTTGATCATGTCAATTGGGTCCACATCAATACTTATCACAATTTATTGCTATGTAAAATCTGACTAAAAACTTCAAAAACTTATACAGAGATTATTTTCTATTTATCCTTTAAAATACTTAAAATTACTACCAACATTTAACAAAATAAAACATTGAAATAAAAATTATTTAACTACATAGATTATAATCCATTTATCCTTTAGAATACTTAAAATTACTACGAACATTTAAAAAAATAAAACATTGAAATAAAAATTATTTAACTAATACAACATTAGCCAATCATTCAATAAAAATAAATAAATAAAATTATCCACCCCATCAAGTAAACAAACAATGAAACTTACAAATTTCCATTAATTTTATATATAGCCTTAGTGAACTTCACTCATACAAATTTCCATTAAGTTTAAATATAACCTTATAGACTCCGTTCATACAAATTTCCATTAAATTCAAATAAAACTAAAATTGAAATTGAAATATCTTATATGGAACGTGTAAAAATTTACATCCAAATATCTTAACCTTGAATATTGCTAAATATCCCATTTTAAATCATTGAATATTGCTAAATATCCCATTTTAAATCATTTAGATAAATTGTTTTCCCCACAGTTGGACCTCGTAAGCTCAGTAATGTCATTCAAATATCTTAACCTTGAATATTGCTAAATATCCTATTTTAAATCATTTAGATAAATTGTTTTCCCCAAAGTTGGAACTCATAAGCTAGTAATGTCATTTAGAGCCATGTGCTTATATATTTTATTGTAACTCTTTGACCTTCTTTCACACTGGTGTTGAGTCCACCGAATCATCGTCGCAAGCCATATCTTCAAAACAATATTTTAATATTGGATAAAAGTATTTTGATTTTTTTTCTTATTCAAAAGTGTATTTAAATGTTGGAATTGAGTGTAAATTTATCATACATTTATAGATATATTAATTAAAGTTAGTTTTAAAATAGCTTTAGATATAGAAATTAAAATTTGATTTTGAAATGGCTTTGGAGTGTAGATTGTTTGACCATAAGGTGCAGCTCTATAGGGACAGTGTTGATATCACTAGTGTAGCATTTGCAGATAGCAATTATTGATGATGGTGCTTATTGTTAATTATTTATATTTTAAAAATTAAAATTACATAATCAAAATATTTTATTATTAGATTAAATCTTTGAAGACTACCAAAAACCACAACAATATTTAAATGAATTAGGGTTTGATCCATTTCAAATTGGTTTTCTTTACAAAAATAAAGAACAAAAATCAACAAAATGGGATGATTTAAATGCTTATTTTTATTAAACTTCAAAAACCCATAACTTCTTGTTTGAACTTACAATACTGTAACAAAAATAACTTCTTGTTTGACCTAACAATGTACTGTAACAAAAATCTTCAATGAGCTGTATGATATTCCATTAACGTATCAAAAATTTTCCCAGATAAAATATGCAAAAATTTCACAAATGTAATATAAAAAATCTTATGGTTTTACCACTTATTAACTAAAATGAATCCAACCACAATACATTCCACACTTCGGCGGTTTATCTTGTGGTTGAAAAAGAAAAGAAATTACAGACCTAAACTTGCTTTCTACTCATTCCATAACTCTGAAAGCCTGTTAATAAAATGGACCATTTTATTTCAATCTAGATCAACCTAGATCCTGTTCTCATTACTTCATATCATCTCTGCAATCATTTTTTGTAGGATGAAATAATTTGGAAGTGCAAGCAATCAACATCTGGCAAATTAATGGAAAAATGCACATCCTTCAAAACCTCTGTGATTTAGAAACCTGAGTATAATTGTATCTTGAAGCTACCACAAAAGAATGGTTCAGGGCATTGACAACTACATCAATCGAATGAAAGTACAGTACATTAATTCATGACTATGTATACAAGGTAATAGATCCTAAGCTTCCTTCTAAAAGGCTATGAAATTACATTAGATCTCTTCGGATAACATGATGATGGGGTAAATCTGCAACAAAATGTCAAGATATAGTTCACCTGCAAAAAAAATTCATTGAAATCTCCTGTGGAACTTTGTAGAAATCTTCACCATCTTTTCATCCTATACTTCTGTTGGCTTGGGCAATGGAAATGATGGTGCAGCAAATCTGGCAGAGAAACCTCGATAGGGATAAACATCCTCTTCTTGCCAGTCGCCTTCATCGAAATTCTGGGCATAGCTGATCTCATCATAGTTAATAATTGATGATATGATGCAAGGCTCTCTCTTCAACCACTTGTTGCTCCATCTCCACTTAATCCCACTAGTCCAACCCCCTGCAGCCTCTGCACAAGGATTTATCCGATCGCGTCTAAATCCAATGATTTTAAAAATTGGGACTACTCGATGTGAACTCATGTCCTCAATCTGTCCAATCATAAAATTGACTAAGCGTATTTGCCTTCCTCTACCAGTCTAAAAAGCTTTCCTAAACATAGTGCGGGTCAGGGTCCGTTGTGGGAAGGTTGGTTATAACCGCAGGGAATCCACTAACACAATACTCTTACACAGTAATCCTAAAGTCTTAGATATTTTCGCCCTGCCCCTTCCGAGAAGCATGTAAGTCTTAAGCCAACTGACCAGTGGTTGCGTTACCTCACAAGCCAACCGACAACACACTACAAACTAAAACCAAAATGCAGTCACCGCAATATGTCCCTTGGAAGCTGCGAAATGAGGAGGTGAATTCATCCTACCAAAGGTGGAATACCTCACCAAGCACAGATTGAAATCTAGCAGCGTGCAAGCTTCCACCAAATCCCCATCTCTCGCAGTAGAAACCAAACATTCACCACATGTAGAGATTCGGAAAGAATTGCTTGCCCATTTAGATAAACACCCTCACACTCACTCAAATCCTTACTACATTGACTCACAACTACGATGGAAAAACCACTCCAAATCAATGAATCGAGTCCACGATACAAGAAAATCCAATGGAGGAAAAATAGTATATGACCCTCTAAATCAAATCTAATGGATCATATTTCAATGTTTTTCTGGCTGCCAATGCCTTGATCAACAACCCTGCACAAGGGAATTTCCCTGCAGAAAATTCTATATTACAGAAATACCCATTTAGTGAAGTGTTTTACGAAAATAATAAAATCTTACCACCAAATAATTTGTTGAGGCTTTCACTGTAGAGATCTTGAATTTTTGTATGTGTTGTTTCTTCTGAGTTTCTAGAGGTTTGAGAACCACTCCCTTGAATGGAAAAATTGGGAATGAAAACACAACCTTAGAATACAACCGAACTTTCAATGGAAATGGATTATAGAGCTTTGTCTAGACGTGTCTGCATATGCAAAGAGGTAGATACGGAAGTTGTTTTCTTTGGCTTCCCTTACAGGCTAGAAGATATATATGTAGTGTAACACCCCGGTTTTGACCCCGTTGCATTAGATGTATATGATGTATATATTGTAAATGATCATGGTATGGAGCTAAAGGCCAAGGCCCCACCATTGATCGGTCATGTTATGTTTTGGATTTAAATTTGTCACCTATGGTATATCGGGGCATGTGGCATATATTATGTTGGTCATCATGTAATTATGCATCATAATTAATTAAATGAACCCGACCAGCTACGATCGCAGCAACTAAAATGAGAAAGGGGGCATGATTTTCACAAGGATAAGGATGTGGGGGAATTTGTCAACCTTGGTTCAATGAGGGAAAATACCCATGTGTCTTCTTCCCTTGTTTTTATTTCAACCACTTTCATTAAGAAAGGCTGCTGGTGGTTGAGGCCGTTATGATCTTTGGGAGTGGGGTGGCAGGACTGTCAGTCCTCACCCACACGCACACTCCACCCACTGTTGCCTTCCCACTGGCCAAAACGACTATCATCCCACACGCAGACATTCTTCTTCTCCCCACGCGCCTGTGCTGAACACTCACGCCCTCCAAATTCGCGTCCTTGCCATTGTTGCTCATCTTCACGCAGGGAATTGTTGCTGTTACTCACGCACATCCAGTTTTCGTGTCCTTCTGTAGGCTGTTATCCTCACGCAGGAGTGGGATTCTTGCTCATTCTCGTGCACAAGATTTTTTGGTTTTACCCACGTAACTTTTCCTCTGCGGATTGGTGAATGATGGGGTTGTATCTCTTCCTCACAGACTGAGTTGTGGGCTCTACGTTGTGGTTACTCACGCACAGGCCGAGAAGCTGTAGTTTCCTTCCCCGTATGGTCTGGCTGTGGTTGCTGTTACGTTTGGGGACTGTGGTAATTCGTTTGGGAGTCGTTTTGGCCATGACAGGGCCAAGAACGACTCAGGAAATCGTTTTCCCTTATTAAGCTGTAATTGCTAATTGATTGCCTGAGCGCAATGGTTGGTCTTCGGACTGTGTTGGGAGCAGGGATGTGGGCTTGATTTGCTTGATAACCTGGTGGCGGGAAACCACACAGATAGAGCTAGAGGGCTGGCCTTCTTCTCCATCACCCCTGAATAGCATTGGAAGGGAATGCAAGGCCTGAGGGGCTGTGTAGCAGAGAAGGGACCGATTCCTTGTGTTGGGTGTGGGTGGATGTCTTAGAGGTCAAGCTAGTTCTGGTGTAGGTGTTCTTAGCTCTGTGACGAGCTCACCAGCTTAGCAATTTGCCTTTCCCAACTCCCTGATGGCCTGATAAACCCAACTGTGTTGGCTTGGCTGTTTTTGTGAGCCCTTGGCTATGTGTAAGCCTGCTAGTTCCCTTATTCCTTGGAGAATCATGCCCAGCTCGGGGGTGGTAGCGCTTCTGAGAGATTAAGGAGCATGCTGGCCTATGGTTGGGTGGAACGTTGCAGCGACGTAGCTGGTTGCGGATCAAGTTCATCATAAGATAAGTGATTCTGTCTATTTTACTTCTGCAACTGTAAATTCTATTAATGAAAATGATGAACATGTGGAATGAATGCTTGCTTAAATGTATGATGTTTCCGCTGTGTCTGATAGATGATTGTATCTGTGCATGATAAATGTTCATGTGTGTATGTTTAAGCATGTTGTTTTAGCAATTTTGTGCAACCACATGTTCATGGGGCTCTTAGCCCGCATGGTGAACGCCATGGTGATCGTGTCCTCTTTGCCGGTCGGAGGCATGGGGACGTGACATGTAGAACCGTGTTCAAGATTGGCACCAAACTAGATTGAAAATGAACATTGATATGCAACGGTGGCGAAGGAGCCAAAGCTTTTGCTACTGCTTCGGCCATTGTAAACAGGATGGGCACATTCGAGTAAAGCCAGAATATGCTCATTTTTTTTACTTCTATGTTGTTACATACCCTGGCCCATCCCAAGACAATAGTCTCAAAGTGCATCAACCGCACATTTCAGCACCACCTGTACCTGATCGACAAGAAACCCATGGTTGGCGATGACCCTGACCTTCCCTCTGCTCGCAAGTTCTTCATCCTTGGTGCCACAAGGAACATGCTACATGGACTCGACCTGAAACCTTCGTGCACATGACTCGATTTAGAGATAGCCAACACCTGCAAACACATACTCTTCATCATGCTGCACATCTTCAAACTCCCCATGGACGACCCCTGTGTCAAACTGGAGAGAAGAGGCCGGGGAGATCGTTGCGCGGGATTGAGGTTTGAATTCAAGACAGTCAAGTGGATGGAAAATTAAATAAATTGACGATAGCGGGACGAAGAAAGATGGCGATGGACTTAACGCTTACGGAGAGGCAACTAACGGGGCAACGATGACGGTGGGTGAACGGGACCGGCAATGGAGAGACAGTGGCCGAAGAGCCTGCGCGACGATTGTCGTCGGGCAAAATCGTCGCGTCGGTAGCTTACTCCATTGTCACGTCGATAGCTTACTCCATTTATAATTTGGACATTTTGAAAAGCTATTCACTCTTATCTTTTATTTATTGTGATAAGACATTTTGAAAAGCTATTCAATCATAGCTTTTATTTATTGTAATATGAATCCTAAAATAAGTTAGAGGGATTTTTCAGTCGAAAAAAATCAGTTCCTTGGTATTCATTGAATCAAAAGAACTTGGTACATCATCAAAAAAATCAAACAGTCCTCCCTAAACCAACAAATCAGAAATAATAATCCTACATAACGGATCTATCCATACTACTCCAATAAAACAGCAAGTATACCAAAGATGCACTAATCATCTGGGTATCAATACCACAATAATCCTCTCATAGGAGAGCAATAATAATATCAGTCATAGTATGTCCCTAAAGAATATAACAAGAGCCCAGTTACCTTATCCAAGTAGGGGAGCGACTCTTGTATATCCTCTAAGTTAGGAGGGCTTAAAATCAAAATCACTAACATTTATTCATGCCATCTTCATTTATAATGATAATGACTATCTTCTTCAAATATAAATAGACATACTATATAAATTAAGGGTGTAGGAGTTTTATCATATGTATAAATTGACATCCAGAAAGCGGAAAAGCATGTTAGTTTTTACTGT
>LPNX010313249.1:3824-130213 GCA_001517045.1 Pseudotsuga menziesii | reverse complement strand
CTTATAAGGTTGGAGCCAAAGGAAAACCTGGTCTCCTTCTACAAATGAATGCTATGTGTGGTTCTACTCTACCTATTCCTTCATACGAATTTGAGCCATTGCCAAATTTTCCTTAAGTGTGCAAAGAGTGACATTATGATTATGAAGCAAACTATTGATTGCATGTATTATGGAAGTATCTAGTAGATAAGAAAAAACAGAGGGTGGTTGTTGGCCATATACCACTCTATATGGTGCCATATTTGTAGATTCGTGATAAGTGGTATTATATCACCATTCTACATTTTACCAAGCAAACTAGCATGTTGTAGTTAAAGCCTCAAAGATCGTCACTAGTTCCTGGTAACCTTGGAGGTGTTACCCTCTATCACCACGATAATTACCTTTTCACTTATAGTTGGCTCTTCTCCAAATCAAGGGGGAATATCTAGATCGTATTTCTAGGTTATGACAATGAGGGAACAAGGTGACTTGGAATAAATTACCTTAGCAAAACAGGGTTTAGAGATTTTAGGATTTATATAAATAAGTGATGGAAATACTAAAGAGCAATGTTAACATCAAACTAGAGAAATGGAGTCAAGGTAAATCAAGTGGAGAGTGAGGCCAATAATAATGTTAAATAATTGGTATGGTTGATTCAATATTAGGTATCAAGACTAGGAAACAAGTCACATCACCGTTGAGGAAAACAATGGTGTTCAAGGTCTACAAGAAGGAGCTCCAACAAGCGAAAGTCCTAACCACGTTAGATTAACTTTGGAGAAAGTAAACACCCTGAAACCCTAGGAAAGGGATCCAAAGCTATGCGAGACAAGGTCCAAAATGTTTACCTAAACCATCAAAGTATAATGTAGAATCCAATATCTCAAGACACCCTCCTTCTAAGAGTTATCACAAGTATTCAACTAGATCAATATTTGAGATGTTTCTAAGCCTTAAACATTCCACCATCAATCCTTTAAGCACCAACATAGAAATAATAAGAAGACACTTCAAACATTGGCAACATCATATCCACATATAAACAACCCTTCAACCATAATGCATAAGGAAGATATATCGATTAAGCTCCAAGAGAGAGAGAGCTCTCAAAATTCAACCATGAAAATGAAATGAGGAATTGCCTCTCTATTTATAGGAGAGGATAAAACTCCCTTTACAATAAAATATTCATTATTTCCTTAATTTTAGCCTAACGTAGGGTAAAACAATAAAAAATCCCCATACAAGCAACTAAACTCTAAGCATACAATAAAACAAGGTGGTCAAAGCCACTTATATAATGATGAGATACACGAGGCCACTAATAAGGGGGATATGCTCCAACAAGTAGTAAACAAGGCTTTGTATGATGCCATGTTGCCTCCAAAGCTCCATCTAAGATAATAAACTCAAGAAACCTCCACAATACCAAGTCAAAGCTCCTCCAAAGAGGGGTATGCAACCCACCATGTCCATTAAGAAACCAACTGATGTCCACTAAGTAACCAACTGATGTCCACTCTATCCTCCAAAGGATTCTCTCAAGACTAATTTCTCTCTAGACCCTTTTACATTAGGTCACTACCCATTAACTACATATGTTCCTTGTGGCCTTGTACATTGATAACGAAGGGGGTTAGGGTAGGCTCCTAACATGCCCTCCCCCTTCAAAATCTTCACTGTACTCAAGGTTGGAGATGGGGAAACTACTGCAAAATGGTTGGCAATTACCAAGTAACATCTTCTGGTAAGGTATCCTTCCACCAAATCAAAAGTTCCACATTGACTTAGTTGATGTTCCATGGTGTCCAAAATTGCTTATGGTTGGATCCAAATGGAACGTTCTTCATCTAGTTTTGGTTTTGTAGTTTGAACTCAAAAATTATAACCCACATCCTTTTTCAATCAAGACACATAAAACACTAGGACTATCTTGGAATGTGTTGGGAGTTCTAATTTGTAGGCCACATGCCCAAAGCATTGAACGATTTAATATGGATCATAAAACTTGTACAATATTTTGATGGAATTTAACTTTGATAGAGGTCTACTTATAAGGTTGGAGCCAAAGGAAAACCTGGTCTCCTTCTACAAATGAATGCTATGTGTGGTTCTACTCTACCTATTCCTTCATACGAATTTGAGCCATTTCCAAATTTTCCTTAAGTGTGCAAAGAGTGACATTATGATTATGAAGCAAACTATTGATTGCATGTATTATGGAAGTATCTAGTAGATAAGAAAAAACATAGGGTGGTTGTTGGCCATAGACCACTCTATATGGTGCCATATTTGTAGATTCGTGATAAGTGGTATTATATCACCATTCTACATTTTACCAAGCAAACTAACATGTTGTAGTTAAAGCCTCAAAGATCGTTACTAGTTCCTGGTAACCTCGGAGGTGTTACCCTCTATCACCACGATAATTACCTTTTCACTTATAGTTGGCTCTTCTCCAAATCAAGGGGGAATATCTAGATCGTATTTCTAGGTTATGACAATGAGGGAACAAGGTGACTTGGAATAAATTACCTTAGCAAAACAGGGTTTAGAGATTTTAGGATTTATATAAATAAGTGATGGAAATACTAAAGAGCAATGTTAATATCAAACTAGAGAAATGGAGTGAAGGTAAATCACGTGGAGAGTGAGGCCAATAATAATGTTAAATAATTGGTATGGTTGATTCAATATTAGGTATCAAGACTAGGAAACAAGTCACATCACCATTGAGGAAAACAATGGTGTTCAAGGTCTACAAGAAGGAGCTCCAACAAGCGAAAGTCCTAACCACGTTAGATTAACTTTGGAGAAAGTAAACACCCTGAAACCCTAGGAAAGGGATCCAAAGCTATGCGAGACAAGGTCCAAAATTTTTACCTAAACCATCAAAGTATAATGTAGAAGCCAATATCTCAAGACACCCTCCTTCTAAGAGTTATCACAAGTATTCAACTAGATCAATATTTGAGATGTTTCTAAGCCTTAAACATTCCACCATCAATCCTTTAAGCACCAACATAGAAATAATAAGAAGACACTTCAAACATTGGGAACATCATATCCACATATAAACAACCCTTCAACCATAATGCATAAGGAAGATATATCGATTAAGCTCCAAGAGAGAGAGAGCTCTCAAAATTCAACCATGAAAATGAAATGAGGAATTGCCTCTCTATTTATAGGAGAGGATAAAACTCCCTTTACAATAAAATATTCATTATTTCCTTAATTTGAGCCTAACGTAGGGTAAAACAATAAAAAATCCCCATACAAGCAACTAAACTCTAAGCATACAATAAAACAAGGTGGTCAAAGCCACTTATATAATGATGAGATACACGAGGCCACTAATAAGGGGGATATGCTCCAACAAGCAGTAAACAAGGCTTTGTATGATGCCATGTTGCCTCCAATGCTCCATCTAAGATAATAAACTCAAGAAACCTCCACAATACCAAGTCAAAGCTCCTCCAAAGAGGGGTATGCAACCCACCATGTCCATTAAGAAACCAACTGATGTCCACTAAGTAACCAACTGATGTCCACTCTATCCTCCAAAGGATTCTCTCAAGACTACTTTCTCTCCAATAAATGGTCAAGAGGCAATTGGAAACCCTCAATGTTTTCTGCAAGTCCACTTCCAAAGCCAAAACCCCTTTTCCAAGCAATCCACCTTCCTTCATGTGTCCACGTTTACTTTCAAAATTCCTTTCAAAAGGGTTACCCCAATAAATACATACCCACAAATGTTTAGGGGTAACTACTTAAATCCATTCGAGTACACATATGCACCTAAGTCATGCTTCAAAGAAGCAGGGAGAAATCATTAGAAGCAATAGTTCTAACAAAGGCACATGTCTAACCAAGCCATTTCATAAAGATATCATATGATGTGGACCCAAAAACTATCGCCCAAGGTTTTAGACGTAGCTTCCAAATGGTTAAATTTGGTTGTCCTCCATAAATTCTCCAAACACTCAATAGTTGCTTGAAATAATTGCACAACCTTGTTACCATATAATTTTCTTGGATGAGAGGTTACAAGCCCCAGATTTCATAGGAGAGTAAATCCACACCTACTCTATACATTATTTATGTGTGGGTGATTTCACATGAGGACCAATGGGTGCACCAAAATCATGATATAATCTACCCTTATTTGATGTCACCTATTCGCGATCGGATTTTGGAACATACTCCATAGAAGTTACATAGATTGGTCTTTTCGTTGATTGTACTCCCTTGCATATGGTCACAAGACTCCAAAGAGTTAATGTAGCTTCCCAAGCTGATGCCCCCCTCTATAAGTAAATATAATCCATGATCACTCACAATTCAAATATTTTTAATTGCACCAACAAGGCACTTTTATACGACATGGGTGGGGGGAAGTGTTCCTATGTCCCTTAAAAAAATAAAAAATAAACATAATAATGCATGCATAAGTGTTTTGTAGCAAAGTGGTGAGAGGGAAGGGTCTGTATGTCCCATAAAAAAAAACTTAAGTGTATTGTAGCATAGTTGTGAGAGGGAAGTGTACATCTATCCCATTAAAAAACAATAAAAAAAAGAATGCACACATTAAGTGTGGTGTAGCATAGTGGTGAGAAGGATGTGTGTTGTAGTCTAGTGGTGAAAGGCTTTCATATTTGATCCCTCTTGGTGCTTTGTAAAACCATATTTAGATGGGTCTGTAATGGTGTAACATGTACTTGAGGGTTTAATTGTAAAGAGTTTTCCTGATCTTCATCTATGCAAATTAGACATACTATTAAGCGGACCAAACATGTAGAAACTTGATACTGCCACTTGCATTTCAAAGAGGACTTTCCATAGAGCTTTGAACCAATAAAGGAGGAATAAAAGGTTGTTGATCTATGCGATCAAAAGATTAATGTGATCTCCCTCAATAAATCCATCATTTGGCCTCTTAACTTGTTCATGTGATACATAATCATTCTTTGTGAAAGTTCATATACCAAATGATCAATTGTGTATTGTAGATTGATTTTGACTAGAGGGTTATTTGATGCTGGTAAGGAAAAGGGTTTCCAAGCACCTTCATTACTCAAAACGCTGCCACAGGAAGGCTGCAAATCAAAATGTTGTAGCTTGTGCCCATAATTATTCTTCATAGTTGTAAGTGACCACTAGATTTCCAAAAGTTGCATAACATTGTCAAGAATAGTCTCAAGGTGCCCAAGAATCTAAGTCATGGTCCATTTTTGTTGTAAGGTACAACCATGTAAAAGTGGGGGGTAACACTACCACATGTAACCATTGTTCCAACTGGAGATTCTTTTTAGATGCAAAACATCACAAACAGGTTTCAAGACACTTATTAATTGCTTATGTCTAATTGTATGTTTGGGGGTTATAAGATGTACTCATTTGCAACTGAGTGCCTTGTAGTTTAAATAGTTCTTGCCAAAATTTTCTAGTGGACGTAGAATCACGATTTGACACAATAAAGGTAGGGATGACATAGAGTTTGAAAATTTGGTGTAAAAAAATTTGGGAAACCATTTCCAATTAAAGGTAAATGGGTGATGGAGTGCACAAAAATGAGCATATTTGAAAATTCAATCAACTACCACCATGATGACTGATTCGTTACCTTCTTTCAAAATACCAACAATAAAATCTATGGTAATGTCAATCCAAATAGTGGATGGTTTTCTAAATGGTTGCAATGCCCCAAGAGTCTTCACTGTCTCACCCTTACTCCTTTGGCAAGTGTCACATTTCACTACAAAAGTAAGAATATATATTTTCATGCCTTCCTAAAAGGAGCACTTAGTGCATGCATAAGTTTTGTGAAATCTTGATTTACCTTGTTGTCACACGATGTAGAAACCTCAATCTTGGCTAAGACTAATGCTTTCCAAATTGGTAAAACCTCGATACTCTACCCCAAATGTCACGCTAGGAAAGGTCCCCTCTCTTTAGGTTTCCTAGATCCATTGAAAGTAGACCCATAATAACTATGAGAGCTCTCCCCAGTCAAACTTTCTCTGATACTTTCTAATGGAACCAACTTTCTCACAATACTAGTAAGACCGATTTCTAGAGGCATAGGGAACCTTGAAGCTTAGCATGTTAGAAAATGTGGCACTCTGAGTAGGGTTGGTTCATGGGATATTTACTTATGATTTAATCAATGGACATAAATACTGCAAAAGCTACACAAGAAACAATGGATGATGGAAATGGATGCACATGTTACATGGGTAAGAACAAGGAACCCAATAATAACTAGACTCGGTTAGTGATGGTTTCCTTGAAAGTTAAACAATGCAATGAAATGGGACAACTTGACAATGAAATATATGGGATTAAAAGAAACAAGTTCCTTTCTAATTATATACTAAGAAAAAAAATACCAACTCCTAATGGATGAATTTGGGAGAGAGATATCCATATTAAGCTTAGTTGTGAAGTTTATTGATAAGATTTAGAAGTTGAGTTTAAAGGCACTTTTAGTACTAAAGTACTTGATGATATAAAAATAATATCTGAAACTAAACCAACTAGAAATAAAATAACACATACATGGGGTTCTAATAACCTTCAAATGGCTCAATTTGGAAATTCGAGGTTCCAATGGCTTGCTAATTAAGTACAAAAACCACATGCATGCAAACATAAACAATTGAAAGTAGCAGTAAAAAGAGTGGCTAATGGACAAGCAGTTAAATAGAAAGTGCTTTGGGAACTTACCTATGCTCCTGAAGAGTGGATGAAGTCATCCCACCCTCCTTAGCAATGGGATTTGGAATTTGATCTAGAAAACTTCCTCCACAAACTAGGGCACACTTGAAGCTCTTGGTTCTTTCAACGTGGAAAGTGAAATCTAAGTTAGTAACTGAGAATCATGGATGAATAAAAAACAAACCAAAACTCATCTTACAAAATGAAAGAGATAGCATGCAAGCAAGAGAAAATGGTGCTCTGAGATTGAAGACACAAGGTAAAACAAATATGGTTTAGAAACGCCCTTCTCCCGAGATCACCAAGGTACACTAGTCAAATTTGGTGGCCAATCCTGCATACAACTATGAAAAACAAATTCCCAAACAATTGTACCATCCAATCTAGTCCACAAAAAAGGTGGCAAGGAGCAATATTCTTCTAGAACAAACAAGAAACACAAGAGATTTAATGGAGATATTTGAAATCTAGTTTCTATCCACTGCTGAAAATTATCCAAAATTCCTTTACGATGAATCTATCACTTTGTTTTATAGAGAAAACATGATCAAAATAGCTTCCCATAAGGACGTAGGGATGATATTAAAACATGAGCAAGAGAAAGAGAACAATGACTAAGATTTTATCTCATATTTACAATTTTAATAAGCCATAGATTATCTTGGAGGGGTGAATTGCCTCAATGATCCCAAGTACAATGCAAAAAATGTCGAGTGATAAATTTAATCTAGAACTTGGAGTCACTAGGGAGTCCCCTTAGTGGTGTTTTCCACCCCACATGTGATAACCATCAAACATAGAGTTGTAATGAGAGAGTGTGCCCCACTTTAATGAGTGCATGCTAGATCAAGTGATACATAAGTTGTGGTGACTAAGAAATGATCAAAATGTCACTAGAGGCCCATTTCATGAGGACCCATGCCATTACTTTACCAATCAAGAGTCTTGCTACTATATATTTTCAACCTTATTATTATTTTTAAATTAAACCTTAGGATGCAACATTAATATTTGACCATTAATTAGATCTCGGTGCTCCCTTGGTCAGATTTGTAATTTGATTCCTTGATCGAGTTCCTTGACCTTTAAATTCATGTTATGCATCAAATCCATGCCAAAAACCAATATAAAATCTCTTATATATGGATGCATAATAGTTGAAAATGATATTTGTGGGGGTATAACTGGCCTCCAATGGTTGTAGCATGATGTGAGATGACAATGTGGAAGTTTCATACTGTTGGTTGGTCCTTTTGACCAAGTCAAGACAACTAAAAAAGTAAAACTCGTTCAAAGTTTGACAATGATTAAATTTGATATAAATACCATATCCAAATCCCATAGAGGATCAAGTTTCACTTAAAATGATAAATATTGAATGAATAAATATTGAATGAAAACTAAGTCTAAGATTCTACCTTACACAAGTGGTTACTATATAATCACTACATAGTTTTCATCGCAAGACCAAAGCATAAAGTAAATAGATAGTGTTTTATTTGAATATTCACATTTGAATACCCATCACAAAGAATTTCATAAATAATCCATTATCTTGGGTGGAATGGATGGAAAACAAGGCAACAAGCTAATCAAGTGAAGTATTTATCGTGGGAGACTTGAGTTACTCTAGGCGAAAAGGGGAAATCAGGGGCCACTATGACATTCATTAGTTTGGAAAACACTAGGGAACAAGGTGTCTCACAAATGTATGATGTGCTAGAAGGTACCCCTTTGACTCCAGTAAGACCCCCCCTTTATTTCATTTCACAATTTTCACTTTCATTTTCGTTTGAATTTTCACATTTTGAAGCATTTCTTTCTTTCTTTGGATATTTCTTTGAGGCACTTTATTTTTTGTAAATCCTTTAGTTGGATGATGACTGAAAGTTACTAGCCCTAGTTTTCCTTATGGGAACCAGCTATGACATGACCTTAGCTCTTTTTCTAGCCACCATCCATATGTTTGATGGAGTTGCCACAATAATGTTTTTTTAATGCAAATAGGAAGTACCTATTAATTCAAGGAGTACCTACCCTTCCAACCACCAATCAATTTCAAGGATGGGTAATACTTGTTTCAAGCCTTGGGAGTACCTTTCGATTACTATACCAACCTTAGCTGCACTCAATCCATAAGGGTCTACAAGAATAAAGAGATCAACGGGGTCAAAATGCTTTTGTCACACATATTAGAGTTGAGACACTAGGGATAGACATGGATGCCATCCTAACAAAGAGGTCACAGAGGGGAAGTTCCTTGAGTTAGTTAGTCATATCCAGATCAATGGAATTTTTGATAATAAAGGGTGGATGAATGGAAGATGGATAAGGCCAATATATATGGAACCAAGGGATAGGTTGTGATCCATGCAAAACTCTAGAGACCATGCCAGATGCATATATGTATATAAAACAAGAATTGTGACTAGATCTAATGCTACACAAATATCCTATACACCATGCTCATCATAAGATTACAAGTGTAAAATAGAGCCTACAACTAGTATGCCATTCAATATAAATCATAAATTCCATAAATGATGCCCTCTAGGCATGCATATGATACATAGTTAGAACTAAAAAAAGAACATCACAAGGCAATATATGAAGAAGTAGCAACCAACACCCAAGCCCAAATATCTCAAGGCATAGAAGTATATAAAAATATAAAAACATATAGCATGGGAACCATAGAAGTGGCTCAAAAATAACATGGGAAACTGCTTTGAAGCTCTACTCTATCCATATAATGATCTCATGCAACATATACAAAATATAAAAATATATGTGCTCAAAGTAAGAATTGATCCATATATGATCTACTCTAGCAAAAATAAAAAAGAGTTATAATACCCCCATAAAACTAGTGGCACAACAAACATGTGAGGGAAATGAATGTAAATATATTAATATTGTATGTTTTAAAGTAGATTTAGGTACCAAAAAAAGGTGACCTTTATTCCATAATGTATCTTATTTCCAGGTGTAACCCTGGAGTGGGTTCATATCCTCTTGGAGTCACTTGATGAGTTCAGATATAGCAACATTTGCTAGTCATCCTTGTTGTGCTTCCTTTAACTGTTTAGGTACTAGAGAGGATAAGGAGAAAGGGATACTTATTCCTCATGTTTCCTTGGTAATGCATTTGCCACAATATTGCATCTACTAGAACATTGCATTTTCCCTTTTTGTAGATGATCTCATAATCATATCCAAGCATCTTAGTGACCCATTTGTGTTGCTTTGGAGATAACAACCTTTGTTCCAAAAAATACTTTAGGCTGTGGTGATTAATATTGGTCTAGAAGTGTTTCCCTATAAGATATGGCTACCAAGCAAGGATAATTTTAGGGGCGAATTTTAGCCCAGTGGGCTATTTTTCCATGTTTTTTCCCCAAAAAACATTCACCATTTTGCATTTTTTGAAGCCTTGTTTCGCCCAATTTTGATGGGTAAACTTTTTTTCACCCTCAAAATCACCAAATTATTATATAAATGATATAAAATCCTTGGAAATTAAAATATTTTTTGAAAAATATCGCCAATCATTTTATAGTTGGCGTTTTAAGAATTGGTAATATTCGCCAACATTTATACACTTTTAAATAAGTATGGTTCCTTAAAATCATCCCTACTACCAAGTGTCAAACACATCTAGGATGGCCATAATTTCTTTATCATAGGTAGACTTGCCAAAATTCTTATCACTTAACTACTTACTAGTGAATGATAAGGTTCTTTTGTCTTGCATAAAAAATACACCGAAAACTTTTCTAGAAGCATCACATTAATCCAATACAAAAGTATTAGTAAAATTAGGTAGGACTAAGACTAGGGTGGTTCACATGGATTTCTTTAAAACTAACAATGTTTGTTCTACCCCTTTGTTACATGTAAAGTCATTTTTTCTTCGTAGGGTTGTCAACAAGGATGTAATTTTACCATATTTCTTCACAAACTTCCTATAGTAGCTCGTAAGGCCTAAAAACCAATGTAAAAATCAAGATGTCATCAAAGAAACTTAGCACAAAATCATGAACATATGACCTCATAATTCTATTCATGAAGCTTTAAAAGGTAGATCTTGGGGCATTACCAAAAACTCATAATGTCTTTCATGTGTGAGGATAGTTTTCTTTGGAATATCAACCTCTTTCATCTTGATTCGGTGGTATCTTGAACAAAGGTCGAGTTTGGTGAAAATTATGGAACCATGGATCTTATTTAAAAGATTATAAATTCCACTGATGTGGGAAATTTATCTTTGATGGTTGACTTGTTGAAGGCACAAAAATCAAGACAAATTCACTACATGCCTTCTTTCTTTAAAAGCACGATTGTTGGGTATGAATATAGACTAGTGCTAAGACAAATGTTTCCTGCCTCTAGTAGCTCTTGAATGAAATTTTCAATTCCATCATTTTGGGTAAATGGGTGCCTATATGGTTGTACATTTGGTGGTTGACTGCCTAGAATCAAGGGAATACCATGATGATTCTCTCATATGGATGGGGGTAAACCCTTTGATGTATCAAAGTCCTGTTGAGGTTTGTCCAAAACCCTTTGTACGTTAGGATGGATTTCTGGTATAGGGATATTTAGATCCTAGATAACATGGAAGTGAGAAATAATTCTAGAGTGACCTTTATTCCTTAATTTTTCCATTCCATGAGAACTTAGGCTTTTAGGGGAGCCTTCCTAGATCCCTTTGAGGGTGTAAGTATGGGAATCCTTAGTAAAAATTAAGTAAAATTCCTTGAATTCCATGGTAATTGGCCCCAATGTGCATGGTTGTTTTCCCCCTAAAACTATATCACAACCACCAATATCTATGGCCATCATATGACTTTTGATATGATAATCAACAAATTGGAGTCTCACATTTTCACAATTCCCTTCACACTTCGTCATCAAGCCACTAGATATCATAATTAAAAAGTCGGGCACTGGGTCGACATAATAGTTGAGTTCTTCAACCACTCACCACTGAATAAATTTATGGGTACTACCTCTTTCAACCAAGACTGCCACTTTGTGGTGCTTGATGTAACCCATAAGTTTCAAGGTTTGTGGCGTTGGAATATTGAATAATGCATGAAGAGATCTGAGTGATTCTTCTTAATGGACTTTAGGTTCCATCTCTTCTTGCATGGGAGGGGTTTGGTTGGTAACTTAAAATATAGGGGTAGCTTCCATAACATGTATTCAAAATAGGTTGGAGTTGTCACATCAATTTGAAATAACTTTTGTTCTGTACATTTATTATTCAAGGCATACCTTTCATCACAATTATAACAGAGTCGTTGTATTTTCCAGTTTTCCATTTATGCTAGGGAAAACCTATATACTTTCAAGGGATGTCAAGGAATTTTTCATAAGTAAATTACCAACATAGGGTCAGTGCAAGGAATGAAAGAGGGTTTGTTGGTTTATAGTTTATGAGAGCCCTCTGGGATACCTCCAACCAGGTATCAGGATGTTTTATTTTGACTTGTGATTTAAACACCTCCTTGAGGCCTCTAGTGGCATATTCTTTATAAAAATAATTTGTTAAGTTTTGTATTGGATGGATTATTGCTCAAAGGTTGAGATAAATTCTGTGAAAGATCTTGCTTGGAATAACTTCATAAGCTGCCCCAAATAGTGAGGATCTCACCCATAACATTTATGGAGATATTTAGAAATTTGACTCAAAGAAACATAACACCCATATGAATTTTTAGGCCACTCCCATCATTTCCATTGTTTCAAATCCAAATAAAATCCCCCCATCGTGAGTTTCATCATGTCATCAGTAATACAATGAAGGGGAAAGTAATGTTCCATTTAAGTGATCATCTCAATGGGTTAGAATGGTCAAACTTGTTCATGTCTACTATAGGAAAATGGTTCCAAGGGTTATCATCCATGGAGGGTGGTTTATTGCTATGGGGACTCAAAGGGGGTTCTTGGTGGCTAGATAGTCCTAAGTGAGAATTTTATGCCTAGTGTGGCTCACTATGATATGCATTCCCATGTTGTTTTGCATGTATTCCATTTACTATCAAATGTGTCAAATTTTCATACGATGTCTTCTTTAAGTGGTTTATCTTTTTCTCCAACTTCTTATCCCATGTATGATCCCAACTGTTTATGGTCTGTTGAAGGTGTTGAATATGGACATTAAGATCTGTGTATTGATCTTCTAGGTTTTCCAACTTGTCGATAGTAGAGAGGGTGGTCATATTGTTTAGGGTGTAGGTGTGAAGTGTTTTATAGGGCTCCACCATGGGTGGGATCTGTCAGGTCCTAAGGATAAGGGAGCGTTAGGTGTTATATCTCTCTAAAATACATGTGGGGTCCAACAGTAGTACTTGAACCAATATTTTAGGCCACTAACTAAGGATGCTCAATCATTCCCTTAGTTGTCCTACCCAACTACCTATGTACTAGAGAGTGATCTCCCCAAGTTTTGTTCTCAGTGTACTATAGAAATACAATGATCAATCATTTTTATCTAAAGTTTCATTCTAGGTATACCTAGGGGAACTTCAATATATACAATGATACATAGAAGTGAAATTATGCATACAGTTGATGTTGGATGCAGTACTACTTGAATAGGTACAGACATATTACAAGGGTGAACAACAATGTGGCTTAAGTATCTTTGAATTTTTTAAATGTATTTTTCCCCAATTGAATGCTTACCCATTGAACAACTAATCTCTGTGTTATTTAAATATGTTAGAACACATCTCTACAAAAAATTGATCTCACCAACCCCTAAAATATCTCTACAATCAATGGAAAGTAGGTTATTTTTTAAGGTAGGGTTTGAGATCAAAATTTTGAAATAATCACAACTCCTTGTGACATCTTGATTTGGAGATGGTCCTGCAAGCTCACATTGAAGTTTTGGTAACTCTGAAATTTCCACACCTTTGAGTTTCAAATTTTTTTATCTACTATCCTAATATGTCTTCTCTGCAATTCTCTATGATTTACTAAATTCTGACGTTCCAAGAAAAAATTAGGGCAATTTTCCCAAAAAATACCGATTTGGGTTTCTCGAAAAAGAAAACTTGTATGACCTACAATGCATTCAATTTTTCAATTCTGAATATAATTTTTTTGCCATAAATACTTTGGTTCATCTTATTTTGGATACAACTGGTGGTACTCAATTTGAATTTTTAAAACTTCAGGTATAACACTTTTACCCATAACACTTGTTTAAGGCTAGTTTTTTAGGCATTCAAAATGCCTAATTTACACGGAGTGTATCACGGAAAGTGTGATGAACTAGAAGATGAAATTTTGACACATTACGTATATGCATCGTCTTTGTAACCTAAAAATTTTAGACTCTGAAACTTCTCCAAAAAAATTAAGTGAAAACACAAAGATGGCTTGTTTGAAGGAGCCAAACCTTCTAGATTAGTGACAAATTAAAACTTACAATGAGTCTATATCCAAAATTATAGCAATGCAAAAGCTGAAATGTTGACACAAGTTACTACCTCTCCTTTGCATCCTAAAAATTTTAGACCCTGAAACTTCATAAAAAAAATTGGAATGAAAATGCTAAGAAGACTCGTTTGAAAGAGCAAAACCTTAGTTTTGAAAATTCTACATTTTGGCCCAAGAAAGAGATCTGATACCACTTGTAATATACTTAAACCAAAAAATTCATAGAAAGGATAGACAAACAAAAGAGAGAATATATCAAATAAATATCTATATTCACTTGCCTCTTCAAGAGGGAAACCCCCAAAAGCAAATCTCCAATTACAATGACAGTCTTTGACCAAACATTCATAGAATACTTGTGGTCAAACACCTAGAGAAATTTATTCAATAAAGAGAGTCCTTTTACATTAATTCACTAACCACTTACTATCTAATGGGCCTTATATCATTGTACACTGATAAAGTAAGGGATTAGGGTAGGACCTTAATAGGATTGAGGGGATTTAAATGTAACTCAGTTATATGTGTCTAATTAAACCAAGTATATTTCCCCAAATAATGCTTTAGAAATGCTAAATACATCAAACACTTAAATGAAAATAATCAAGATATCATTTGAACAACAATAAGACCATGAACATTTAAATCATCAAGTATGAAAATTTCTAAGTTTTCTTTCTTTAATAGGTAGCATCAATAATCTTTTAAAAGCAAGATATTTTTGGTGATGCTTTGGTTAATATTGGATCTTAGTTATATGCTATTTTAAGCACATTATTATTGGCTAAATGGTTCACTCTTAAAACTGAAAATCACTTGTGTAATTTTGTTATTGCTAAATTTTTTCTCTTGCACAACTCTTGATAAATAGAAATTGTGTTTTAGTCATAGATAAATTGGATATTGTTGTCTAATTTTTTAATTGAAGCATTGGTATTAGACTTTGAATCAATTCCACATTTCAAGAAGTGATTTTCATCACTTGAGGAATTTGGAATTTTATTTAATTATAATTGCTTGAGTGACACCTTGCTTTAGAAAATATTCTCAACCAAGGCCTCACCTTGGACCATAACTTCACATGATCCAAGGCACTAATTGGGAAACTTATTTCACCTTTAATTTCCAGTTGTGTATGGGTTTATATTGTGGCAAATGAACCCACTATTTAACCACTTTTAGCATTGATCTATTGTGAGTTTTTTTTTGCAAACATCTTTTAATTTCCAAAGTTGATGATCTAAATGTCCATGGTTTCATTATTGATATCTTGAGGATTTCCATTTAAGTTTTTGATGTATTTGGCATTTCTAACTTTATATGTTCAAGCACTATTTGAAGAAATTAACTTGATCTCATCACACCCATCTAAATATGTTGCTTTTCAATTCCCTTAGCTCTGTTTAATAAATCCACATCTAAACAATCTTAGGGAATCCCCCCTTGACCTTGAGGCCGGTCAAAATAGAGGGAAGTTTGCACTGAGGTGGCAGTGGTGCATTCTTTCGAGGTTTACCCTTGATAACACTAGCGATTGGGACTTTTCCACACAAGTGGTAAATGAAGCTCTAACATTTTGTTGCCATTGTCAATAACAAGTCCTTTTTACCCAAACTTTGATTACATCTAAATCATTGATAACCCTTTTTATAATTAAAAGTTTAACTAGATGATCTAGCGACTCCACCTAATGAATTTGTGTCTGAGAGAATCCAAAAGAGGAGCTTCTCAAGCACTTGTTCCTTTTTTTCTCAAACCTGAAAGATACATGATAGACAAAAAAACAAAAGTAATTCAATCCATGATTCAAAATAATTATTCAAGTCAATTAATCCTACACCACAAAACATGGCGAGTATTTGGTTGCCAAATTTCTGCAATCCTTTTGATTTTTCAACTATTGTTGGTTATTCAAATGTTATGCCTAATTTTAATGAAAAAATTCATGAATTTAGTGGATATAATGCTATATCTAATGCAAATCATTGGGACATGAATGTTGAAGGGATCAATAATTTTGATGTCCTTAATAAGTTGTTTGTCTTAACATCAAGAAGGGAGTATTTATATCGTTTCAAATCCTTTATAGTAATGGTATCAAATCCTATGATGACTGTAAATTTGTTTCCCTTAATCAATGATGTTAACCCCCTATTTGCATTGGGTGTTTTGGGCATTTTTCCAAATTTATACAGAAACAAACAAGTTGACCTGGTCACTTTGGACAAGTCTAGGCATCATTCTCCAAGTTCTGGGCATTAGGGTTATTAATTATGGGTTGAGTTGTGCAAAAGGACAATGGTTTTGGGCATGATTCTTGGGAATATTGTTGTGTAAGAGAGCATTTTCGAGTGTTTTGTGTAGTCAGCAAGCAAGCAATCCCATATTTTTTTAAGTTTGGGTTGTTTCAAGGCACATATTGACATTTTTAAGCACTGTTATATGGTTGATAAACCAATCCTAGCCTTGTTCTAACCTCCTAAGCTGCACAAAGGAAGTAGTTCTAGGGTTGTTCATATCCTCCTACATCAACAAATAGTTCTCAAAAGAATATCTAGGCACGATATGAGTAAGTCTAAGAGTGAAAAGAGTAGTTTTGGGTTCATTCCTACAGTACCAAACATTAACCAATTCTCAACATAGGAAGTTCTAATGTAATAAGAAATAATAAATAGACCTGAAAAGTAATTATTGGCATTGTTTTGGCCCCCAACAACCCCTAATCAAAATTTTGAGCTGGTTTTAGTCATTTCCAACCCCCATTTGTGAATTGTGTTCATGAAGAAGGACAAAAGCATGGTCAATTAATGATTATGGGTGAATTCTTGGTAGATTTCTGGACTCCTTCCATGATGAAATCTCATCTCTTCTAAGCTACACCAATTCTGGGAAATCAAAAGGAACTAAGAACAATTCAAATAACCTTCAAACTTGTGCATTAAGGAAGCATAGTAGTCTTTTCACCTTTCGAACAACGTTCAAACTTCATTGTTGAAGTATTGGGACAAATTTATTCAATATATTATGACAATTCTAATCCCATATGGATCTCTCCATCCCATTTGATGAAGATATTCCATAGTTTTTAGGGTTCCAAGCTTGTCTCATGGTACCGTCCCCTTAAACAATTGTTGTTTGTGGTTGGAAGGAGGCCACACAATATTTTGAAGCCTTGTTCACATCAGTTTGTAGACCTAATTTAACACCTATATTTTCGAAGAGCCCTTTTGGGTTTTGATTGTTGGAATGGTTTATACAATTTTGATGATGGTGGTAGGATTTTTTAGAGTGCTACCCTTATGGATGAGTTCCTTTCATATGATCTTCCTACTTTGTGGGATAAATTATGATGTTTGGAGGTTGATTGAGGCTTATACTTGCACATATTGGAGGATCGTTCAATGAAAGGGGTCTTTTCCATGCTTGGCATTTCTTAATTGGTTAAAGAATCCATGCTTGGAGAATACTCTATCCATGTGTCCCCTCTTGAAATCCTTAAGGATTAGAGTGGGTTGACATGTGGACACATTTGGTTACCTTATGGGAATCTTCAACTGAAGAGATATTTCTTGTATGTTGGCCGTTGGTTTCTAAGTGGACAACCCTTGTTACTTGGAGATTACTTCATGGGATAGCATTCACTTGGAGCTTTCTAGATGGGGCCATCCCCTTGGACATTTTCGCATTTTAAAGATATCTCAGTTGCTTATGGACACATTCTTGTTGGAGAATATACCTTGAAGGGGCCTTTGGAGGCCATGTGGAATCATCTTATCATTTGTTCCCTTTCTTGATGGAGGATCCCCCTCACTATGAGGGACTCATGTATCTTTTGTATTGTACATGTGGCAATTGCCGATTTTATTTTATTACTTTGTTAGGATTTATTATCTTTAGTGGGTTTTTTGTTTAATTTTATTGTAAAGGAATTTATTCTACTCTCCTATATAGGAAAAACACTCCTCATTTGAATTCATGGTTGGATTTTGAGAGATATCTCTCTCTTTTGGAGATTAATTGACATATCTTTTGTGGAGCATTTTGAAGTGTAAAGGATTTATTCTCTTAAGTTTCTTTATGATCTAGAAGAATATCCAAGATAGATCAAAATGAAATTCTTAAAAATAAAAACATAATCTTACAATGCACGGTGAGAGCTTACCGGTGATGTTCTTTCGCGTAAAATGGCCTCAAGACATGAAAATATTGAGTTCCAAAATTATGAAAAAACATGTAAAAGGAGAGAAAAGGGGGGAACATGACACACTCATAGGATGCCACATGGCATGTATAGTCAACATGTACAGTCAGCAAATAGGTGACATGGCATCCCCACAACAGGGCATGTGGAGGCTCCAAGGTGACTAAGTAGATGAGTTGGATCAATGGAAGGATAACAAGTGGCAGGGTAGGTGTCTATGTGGACCAACTAGGGATTTCCACATGGAATCCTAGTTGGAACTTCGTTGGTTTATTTACCAAAATGTATGGAGTCGGGGAGGATCAAACCCCCAACCTCCTCTCCATTAAAGTCTCCATCATATCCAGCTAACCATGATCCTCACAATTGTTTCTTAACTACTATATATCACAACTTCTATTTGAAGTTGTATTGTTGTTTAATTAGAAAAAGGAGTGGGCCAAGGGTGTAGCCCTCAACCCATGTGTAATGTTTGAACCATAATCCAACACAACCGAAATTCCACCTCACCAACATATAACACCACAAGATATGCCAACTCATTGAACCAACGGTCCAATAAACAAGCCACAACACAAATCTATCCAACAAACAAACCACATATCCGCTATATAATATATATCGTTCCACATTAAAAGGGGAGGTGAGAGGACCACAGGTTTGACCCTAGAACCTATGCTCCCCCATGCCCACGCTTTACCAATGGGCTACATCCCAATCCTTGGTAAAGGATTGGGATATAATATTTAGAAAATTGTTGGATCTCGAAAGCCCCAAAAAGAGTGTGTGGTTGTTGCATGCCATGCGCTATTTAAACACATATTTTCCCAAATCCATGACCATTGGAGAGCACCCAACTTATGCATGGATCCCTAGGTGGTTCAGGGTACAGATAAAAACAGTTCGTACGACCATACAAGTGCGACATAAAACTCATTAGAGGAAATTTGGGGTCTAAAATGGGCCTTATAAGAAACGTGCCAACAATAAGTTCTTGTGAGTTGGAATTCAAGAACCAATAGAATTTCAATAAAATGAGTCAACCATAATGGTTGAATTGACATATTTGTCATAAAAAAAAACTACTTTTTTTGTTCGTATTTTTGACATATCTCCCTGTGTTTTTACTCAAATTTCGATCGGGAGAGCTCGTTGGATGCGGAATTTGATTCTGCATCCAACGAGTACCCACACTACATACTTTTGATGGACCCCTCTACCCAAAAAACAAGAAATACCTGAAAAATGTGATGATGATGTCATCATCACATTTTTTCAGGTATTTCTTGTTTTTGGGGTAGCGGAGTCTGTCAAAAGTATGTAGTGTGGGTACTCGTTGGATGTAGAATCAAATTTTGCATCCAACGAGCTCTCCTGATCGAAATTTGAGTAAAAACACAGGGAGATATGTCTAAAATACGAACACTAAAAGTATTTTTTTTTAATTTCTTCCTCCAAAATTAATAAATATTATTTTATTATTTTATTATTTCCTTAGGAGGCCCATTTTAGACCTCAAAATTTCTCTAATGTTTCTCGAAGTGCATGCCAGAGAAGGTCTCGGGCAAGATAAGTCTACTTTATACTCATTTTTCTCAGAATTTCAAGAGGAACACAATGGTGCGGTCTGTTTCTGTGTTTGACTAATATAACTCAAAAGTTTTTTTAGAACTCTTATATGTAATATTTTTAAGACTTAATAAGATCGACCTTCTCATTGGAAGTGGCCCAAAGAAGTATCCCAGAATAGGTGAACTTCGTTATCATATATTGTCTACAATTTTATTATTTGCATACATATTTATTTGCTTATGTGGTTTTGACTAAGCACTTAAATTTGTCTTTTGAAAGTCTTTTTATGAGGTTAATTGTTCAATTTTCACATGCAATTTTTCTGGTTAAAAATATCCTGAAAATTTTAGATCAAGTTTGGTATCAGAGAAGCTTAACCATTGCATTGTGAGTTTTTGAATGTTAACAAGATCAAGGCTTCAGCTTGGTGAAGGAGAACTTGAATAATTTGACCCAGAAATTCATTCAAGAAGAGGGAGAATGACTTCACCAAAAGGAGAAGATGGGGCTTCTTCAATCCCATCTGAAGGATCATTTCCTAAGGCTTTCGTGAGGATGCAAGAAATGGTGGAAGAGATTTATCAATATCGGAATAAGGGTGAACAAGGTGGTCCATCTCATATTGAAGGTAAAGGAGAAGGAGGTGGTGAGGACCCTCCTAAAACTCCACCATCTTCACCATCTTTTCTTGATGGTTCTTTACATTCTCCATTTGAAAAGAAAAAGAAATATGATGGAAAAATTGATTTCAATATGCTTCAATTAAATCTTGATATTAATTTTGAATTACCTATTTACAATGGGAAACTTAATGCTATAAAATTAGATAATTGGATCTGTCAAATAGAAGTTTATTGTAGGATTCAAAAATTCACTAACGATAGCATCAAAATTCAGTTGGATTCTCTTTGACTTGGAGGGACCTCTCTCATATGGTGGGAGATCAAATCTCAAGAGGACCTTGCCACAAAAGGTAAAATTATATCCTCTTAGTATGAGTTTACTTCAGCGTTAAAAAATCAGTTCTATCCGTTGGGGTATATGCAGCAAGATATGATGGACTAGCAGAATTTGAGGCAAGGTAATGGACAAAGTGTGCAAGAATACACACAAGAGTTCAGAAAAGGATATTTGGTACTTGGTATACCTCTCTACACTCAAGAAACTCTTCTAGAGTATATAGGAGGATTACATCATTATTTATGTCATATGATACTTATGTTTAATTTGAATAACCTTGATGAGGTATGTGTTCAAGCGACTCATATGGAGTCCAAAGGGAAGAATACAAAACAAAAATTTTCTAATAAACATTTTAAACCAGATGGAAACCTGCGCAAATGTAAAGGGAAAGGTAAACATACAACTACAATGAAGAAATATGGAGAAAAACCTATGTGCACACATTTCTAAAAAAGGATCATGATGCATCCAAATGTTGGAAACTTCACCCAGAACTCAAGCCTAAGAAGTTTTGGAATAAGGAAGACAAGAAGACCACTGCTGCAACAATCCAACATGATTTGGGATCTAAATATGGGAATGAAACTAAGATTATTTCTACAAGCATTCAAGGTAAAAATCCTTCTATTTCTATTTCAAATCATGAACCTATTTTTATGAAAGAAACATAAGTGAGCTATTTCATATTAGGGTAATCTCTAAACATACAAAGAATGATACTATTTTTTATAGTGAATCACAAGAAAATATTGTTTCAGAAGAGATAGTTAAAAAACTTCATTTGGAAACTAAGTTACACCCTCAGCCATATCCACTTGGATGGGTATGTTATAATGCACAACTGCAAGTTACAAAACAATGTAGACTTAGATTTTCTATTACTTATGGATTTGTTGATGAAGTTGGTATGGATGTGGTCCCGTTGGATATATGTGGTATTTTGTTGGCTATTCCTTATCGTTATGATAGGAAGGCTATATTTTACAAGAAATATAACATGTATCATCTCACCAAAGATGGTGTTGAATACATTGTTCATGCACACCGCATGAAAACTAATCTTTCTTTGGTTTTTACAAATCAAATGAAGAGGATATTAAATGCTAGTAATAATTTTGTAATTATTATAGTAAAATCAAAGGATGTTGGTAAAAATGAATCTTTTAAGGGATGTGATCCAAAACTTAAAAATGATTTGATTAAAGTGGTATCTGATTATGATATTTTGTTTCAATAACCTAAAGGGTTACCTCCTAAAAGAGAAATCCAACATGAAACTCACTTACAGCAGGATGCACCTCTTCCTAACATCAGCATGTATAGGTCTTCAGTAATTAAGAATGCAAAGATAAAGAAGCAAGTTCAGGAATTTATTGAGGGAGGGGACACTTAGCCAAGTTCCTCTCCACATGGTTCACCGATTCTTTTGTTTCCAAAGAAGGATGGCACATGGCGCATGTGCGTGGATTACAAGGCACTAAACAAAATTACAATTAATAACATGTATCCTCTTCCCCAAATTGATGATCTATTGGATCGGCTCAAGAATGCAATTTTTTCACTAAGTTGGACTTGCGAAGTGGCTACCATCAAATTTGAATTCATGATAATGACATTTGGAAGGCTTCTTTCAAAACTAAACAAGGATTGCTTGAATGGATAGTAATTGCCTTTGGACTTTGTAATGCACCCACAACTTTTATGAGGGTGATGAATGATGTTTTTAGGACATTTATTGATGATTTCGTCATAGTCTACTTAGGTGATATTATGATTTTTAGTCGTACTTGAGAAGAACATGTCATGCATGTAAAACAAGTGTTGAATGTACTTATAAGCGATAAATTGTACTTAAATATTTCCAATTGTTAGTTTGGGAAGACATATTTAGTGTATCTAGGTTAAATTGTAGGGGGTGGTGAACTTAGAATTGATCCCTCTAAAGTGGAGGTCATTGTGAATTAGCCTAAGCCAAATAATGTAACCAATGTAAGAATTTTTTTGGGACCATGCCAATACTAGAGGAAGTTCATTGCAAACTTATCATTCATAGATACTCCATTACATGCTTTGACAAGTGTGAACAAAGTATTTCAGTGGGAAGGCAAAGAACAAAAATCCTTCAACTCTTTGAAATAAAATATTAGCATTTCTCCATTACTTGCACTACCGTATCTACAACAACCATTTGAGATAGAGACTGATGTTACTGGTTATGCCATGGGGGCAGTCTTAATGCAACATAATAAAACCAATATTTTGTCTCTCTGAAACCTTCTATAAATTAATACAAAGTGTGAATAAGTGGAAACATTACCTAATGGGTAAAGAAACAGTCATACATATTGATCATCAGCCACTCAAATATCTTCAATCATAAACTAAGATACATCAATCAAGACATTTCATCTGGATGGGTTTTTTAGAACAATTTCATTTGGTTATTAAGTACAAGAAAGGGATTCAGAACAAAGTTGCAGATATGTTATCTAGACCTCCAACAAATGCTTATATTGTCATTCAAAAAATTCCTTTGGTACATTAAAGTTATGTTGAACAATATACTAAAGATGAAGATTTTAAAGAAGTATATGAATCACTAACACATGGCTCTCAAAATGAAGAATTGGATTATCATATTCAAGACAAGTTATTGTATCATGTTGGAAAAATATGTATTTCACAAAGTGAAAGAGTGCATGTGATAAGAGAAGCTCATACTTCTCTCATTTCATGACATTTTGGTGTAGGAAAACTATAGCACAATTACAAAAGTTTTGTTATTGGCCTCAGATGAATGATATTGTGCCCAAGTATGTAAAAGGATGTGTTATGTGTGCAACAAGTAATCCAAGTAATAGAAATTTAGGCTTGTACACTCCACTTCCAGTTCCTTCCTGTCCATAGGAAAGTGTGCCAATGGACTTTGTAGGAGGGTTACCAATGTCTAGAATGGGACATGATTATTTATACGTTGTTGTGGATAGGTTCAACAAAATGTGCATTCTAATTCCTTGTAAGAAGCAAGTCACATTAGAGTTGATTGTTCATTTATTATTCCAACATGTATGGGTTCATTTTGGGTTTCCTACTTCTATTATATCTTATCGATATTCCCACTTTCTTGGGAAATTTTGGTCATCTCTACTGGAACTTATGGACACCAAGTTGAAGAAAAGAACAAAATTCCATCCATAAACTGATGAACAAACTGAATTGGTCTACTGGACCGTTGTACATCGTATTCAAGGGTATTATGCCAAGCATCCTAAGCTTTGGGATGAGCAATTTCATTATGTTTAGCAAGGGTACAACAGAGTCATATACTCTTCAACACGTAAGTCTCCATTTGAGACATGTTTTGGGTATTTCCAAAGTATCCCTTAGACTTTGTTTTGGGAAAGATTAAGTGGAATATGGTCAAGTTGATGTAGATAAAGCTTTGAATTTTATTCAGTAGATCCAATTGATTCATCAAGTAGTGTAGGAACAGTTGGAATCTAGTCAAGCAAACTATAAGGAAAGACATGACAAGCATTGGGTGGAGCATCATTTTCAAGTTGGTGATCAAGTTCGGCTTCATATCAGAAAATATAGACTCCAAGATGAAGGTAGAAAGTTGAAACCAGTGAGGTTTGGACCTTTTACAATTTTGGATCAAGGTGGTAATAATGTTTTTTGGTTAGATTTTCCTCCTTATATGCAAATATATTATGTTGTTAATGTGGAAAACTTAAAATTGTATGAGCCTCCTATGATTGTGGAACAATATGTATAGGATCAAGTACCTTTTGTTGATGAGTTTTCTCCTGAGTACCTCAATGAACTTCAGGAAGATCTCATACTTGACAAGAAGGTCAAATATTCACAAAGAAGTAATGGAATATCTTCGTATGTGGATTAAAGGAATGCATCCAAGCAAGTCACGATGGCTAGAAACCGGAAGAGTGAGGTAACTGCACCCTAACCCATTTTCTGAATGATTCCATGCTTTTGGAGGCCCAAAAGATTCTGAGTGGGAGGGTTTGATCCAAGACGATCTCCAAGATCGATCAAAATTAGAGTATTCAAAATTAAAACATAAGCTTGCAATAGTGTAGAGCTCGATGAGAGATTTCCAATGACATTTGTTTCACACAAAATTACCTTCGGACTTGAAAGTTATTGAGTTCTGAAATTACAATAAAATAGGTAAAAATGGCAAAAAAAGGGCCACATTACACATCCATAGGGTGCCACGTGGAATGTATAGTAAACATGTATAGTCATATAAAAATGTGACGTGGAAACCCCAATATAGGCCACGTGGAGGCTCCAATGTGACCAGGAAAATGAGGTTGACCAATGTCAGGCTGACAAGTGGCAGGGTAGGAATCTATGTAGCCAACTAGGGCCTACCACGTGGAAGCCTGGTTGGCACTTTGTTGGTTTATTTACCAAAATATATTCGGGGAAGATCAAACCTCAAACCTCCTCTTTGCCAAATTCTCCACCATATGCTGACAATTATTTCTTAACTACTATAGATCACAACTTCTATTTGAAGTTGTATTGTTGTTTAGTTTTGCCAAATTCTCCACCATATCCTGACAATTATTTCTTAACTACTATAGATCACAACTTCTATTTAAAGTTGTATTGTTGTTTAGTTGGAAAAAATTATTCCTTAACTACTATAGATCACAACTTCTATTTGAAGTTGTATTGGTGTTTAGTTGGAAAAAGGGGTGGGCTGAGGGATTAGCCCTCGACCCATGTGTAATGTTTGAATCATAATCCAACATAATCGAAATTCCACCACACCAAAAGACCCATAGAACCGGAGGTAGAACCAACACATAACACCGCCGCATATGCCAACTCATTGAACCGACGGTCCAATAAACAAGCCACAACACAACTCTATGGTAGAACCAACACATAACACCACCGCATATGCCAACTCATTGAACCGGCGGTCCAATAAACAAGCCACAACGCAACTCTATCCAACAAATAAACCACATATCCGCCACATATTCCAACTCATTGAACCGACGGTCCAATAAACAAGCCACAACACAACTCTATGGTAGAACCAACACATAACACCACCGCATATGCCAACTCATTGAACCGACGGTCCAATAAACAAGCCACAACACAACTCTATCCAACAAATAAACCACATATCCGCTATATAATATATATTGTTCCACATTAAAAGGGGAGGAGAGAGGCCCATGGGTTTGACCCCGGGATCTTCACTCTCTCGTGCCCATGCTTTACCAATGGGCTACGGCCCAATCCTTAGTAAAGGATTGGTATATAATATTTAAAAATTTGTTGGATATTGAAAACCCCAAAAAGAGCGTGTGATTGTTTCCTACCCACACTATTTAAACACCTCTTTTGCCATAGCCACAGTCATTGGAGAGCACCTGATTTATGTGGATTACGAAGTGGTCCATGGTATAGAGAAGTACAATTTGTACAATCGTATAGGTGCAGCAAAAGGATTTTTTCAAGGTGCATGCCAAAGGAGGTCTCAGGGAAGATAGGTCGACTTTGTATTCATTTTTCTCAGAATCTTGAGAGGAACGTAGTGGTGTAGTCTGTTTCTATGTTTTGACGGATAGAACTCATAAGTTTTTTTAGAACTCATGTATGTAAGCTTTTGAAGACTTAATAAGATCAGCCTTCTCATTGGAAGTGGCCCGGAGACAACCCAGGAGGGGTGAACTCTGTTATCATCTATTGTCTGCAATTTTATGGTTTGCATACATATTTATTTGCTTGTGTGGTTTTGACTAAGTACTTAAATTTGTCTTTTTTAAGTCTTTTTATGAGGTTAATTATTCAATTTTCACATGCAATTTTTATGGTTAAAAAGATCCTGAAAATTTCATATCACTTGGTGGCTTAATCTTTGAGGTAGCTTGTATCTTTTGGTATTGTAAGATTTATTTATCTAGTCCATATGAGAGGTAATGTTACCCCATTGGATTATCACACTTTAGCTTTGTAGGTTGATTGAAGTATTTGACATTTGTAGGAGGGGTGCTCATCAATTTTGTATAGGTTAAGGGTGAGATAGATAAATAGGTTGAAGATGTATGTCAAAAGCTACTCTTGCTTGGTGAAATTTGCAAAAATATTCTATTTTTTTGGGGGTAGGAATTTGGCATGCATTTTGTAGGGGTTCCAATCAAACACATACAAACAAGGCTTGAGGGGCATCATTTTGAGACTCCATATGCCCTAGGGATTGGAGCTTGTTTTCATAACCCTCCCATCACCTATACTAAAAAGAAAGACCTCAATTTTTGCTAAGGCTAACTCTTCAAATCACCTTGTGCCCTCGTTGTCATAGCCTAGCAATCCTATCTAGGGAAGCCCCCCCTCAAGTTGGAGAAGAGGAAACCAAAAGTGTAGAGAGGTGGTTATCAAGGTGACAATGGGTAAAACCTATAAGTTCTAGTTGGGATAGCTTTGTTCTTTGGGGCGTTAACTATACCTCCTAGTTCATGCCGTAACAAATGGAAAGAAAATAAAGATACTAAATTTATTTTGAATGATTTGACTTGTGTGAAAAGGAGATTGTGGATAAGTTCAATGCAAGATTTAATAGTTTAGTTGACAACATTCCTATCGGTTACTCTCCTCCTGCTACTACACGTATTACATGAATTCTTTTCAAGGCCAATTTAGGATGTTCCTCAACCAATCTAAACCCATAGATATTAAGTATGCTCAAACCAAATCCTCAATCCTTGATAATGATTGGTTAGAAGCTAGAAGACCTGATGCTTTAGCTCCTATTAGAGCTATCCAACCTAAAGTTGAACCTAAATCAAATGTTATCGTTGAGCCATTTCATGAACCTTTTTATGCAATAGTTGGAATGCTTAAAAAACTGTAAACAACCATGGTCCAAAGTAACAATGTAATCCAAAATAGTTTGTTAAACTTGGATAATTCCCAAGCGCAACTTAGAAACCATCCCAGAGGAAATAATGATGGTCGTAATAAACCGAGGGGGAATCAAAATCAAAGTCATGACCAAAAGGTTCCCATTCCTTTGAACACCAACATCATTGTAAAAAAAGATATGTTTTTTTTGTGTCCCACTTGCAATGAAGATCATGATCCTAGACATGTCCAAGAACCAAGAGTTAATTAACCAAAACTTAAGTAGGGTTAGTGAAGGGCCTAGTTAAGATAAGTCCTTAAACTTTGTAGGTAGCCCTTGGGATTTTATAAACATCTTCATAAAACCTATAACTTTTATGAGACTCAAATTAAGCAAATCAAGGATAATAGTGTGGATCCTAAAGAAGTAGCTGAGAGTCTAACTTGAAAATACTCCTGAGAATAAATAAGGAAAAAAATTCAAGATGATGATGTGGAAACCTGTCAAAGGCAAGGTAAGGTAAAGGAACTACAGACACAAAATACTAATCCAATATTCCATATTGAAGTGGCTCAACCTAAGCAAACCATTGAAGCACCTAAGCCTCCTAAACCTGTGAAGGTTACTGCACATGAACTTGCGACATTGGACATTGACTTGGCTGAACATTTTACTATAAAGAACATGTTTTGGTTTGTAATGAACCTAATATATATATGTAAACAATAAATAAAATAATAATAACAATAATAATTATCCAAGGGTCATAACTCTTCATGAATAGTCACCATGGTGCCCTTTAAAGGAATATATATACATGCCCTCTCATTGTAATCATTCATCTCGTATTTCATCTCTATTCAATATATATTTTATTTATCGTCTATGGATTACTATTTGCTATCGTTCATGTGTTGGATATTTGTTGGGAAATGAACTTTGTTTGTTTTTTTGGTATCAAAGCTAGGTCTTATTCAACCCATGGTAATCAATTTTCATACCTCGTCTTACTTGGATTTTGGTCATACTTTTATCAAACTTAACAAAGTTTCTCTATTTTCTTGGTTTTTTACCACAATTGACCTTTAGCCATTCAAATTTACATTTAAAAACCGAGAATAAAAGAAAAAAAATCGTTACAAATTTAAAACCAAAGGTTACAATTCAAAAGCACTATTGTTCTATCTAAGTTGTCATTGTTAATTTCAAAAGTGTAAAGGTTATGCTACCAGATAGAAAATCTAAAAAAATTGTATTGAAACTACACTACTACAATTTGAACGGTCACATGAATATAGTGGAAAATCATCCCATTGCTACTTATAAGTAGGAAACAAGATCAATCATCATAAACAATTTCTCCACATATCATGAGAACACCAACTGCATGAGAGTCCATACACTCAAGCTTTAGTCGCCACCCCTACACTACACCAGTGACACAACCACCATTCAAATCCACCTTTGCTATCTAATGGACTTGATATATTAAAACATGGAAAACTGATAATAAACCAACCACATTCACAAGGACTGTAGCCGCCATTTAATCGTATCACTAGTAGTTACCGCTAATTCAAAGAGAGGCCCAATTATTGTAATCACACAAAAACCAATTATATTCTAGTTGTCAAGTCTTACATTTAATCTAGGCATATTAATACTTTTGAGGGGAATCAAAGAACTTTTGTCGAGACTTATAGAAGAGCCACCATTGTCTTTTCATACGTTCAAGTTAAACAAAGCAATTTTGATTTAAGGATAACCCATAGGCACGTTAGTTTCTTAAAGTATAATCCAAGTTTGATTTAAGAACAACCCATAGGATAAAGGAGTTTTATGTTTAAAATTCATACCAAGGGTATATACTTGAGAGTGAGAAAATAATTCATTAAGGGGATTTAAAGCTATTTTTAAGGAAACAATTTATCAACATTAAGAAAAGTCCATGGTAAAATCAAAATCGAAGTCCTAAGTTCTTATATTAAACCAATAAAAGAGAGAAAGAAACAAAAAGGTTATATAAAAGGAGTTATTCAATGTTTATATAATTTTAGGAAACAATAATATCAAGGCCTTATTCTTAAGTCGAGGAAAAAAAATGGTGTATCAAAATTTGAATTCATGATAGCCTTTGACGAAGACTTCGACCAAAAACTGGAGTCTGACAATGAAAAAAAGAAATTTTCCATAAGACTTGTGCAAAATGTGTCACAAGCCTATTAAAACTTAAGGGGGTTATTCAAGGAAAGAATATTAGCATAGAGGAAAATCACATTAACTTTAACTTGGAAAATCAATTATTAGTTCTAGATCCAAGTATAATAAAAAATAAAGATATTTATGACTAGAAGCAATATGAATTTAGGGACATACAACTAACAATTGATGATTATAAATTCACATCCCAATTCATTGTTATGACTATATATCTATATGAAGTTGACATCATTCTTGGTTTACCTTGGATGGAAACATTAGGGATAGTCATCTTAAATATGACGAAAAATCTTTTGGCATTTTGCTAAGAATAAATTGATAGCATTGTAAGATGGCAGCATGAATTCAAACTCGAAATCTCCATCATCAGAAGACCTTAAAGATATAGCAAAGGTGATCTTACAAGACAATTAGAAGTCATTACAAAAGAGGGAGAAAGAAATTGATAAGGTCACCACTGATAAAGATAAAGAAACTTATTGCCTTAGAATCATAGTTAAAACTTGATCGCACAAATTAAGAAGTTAAAAATTTGGCAAAAATTTGTTACAAAAAACAGCGTAATTAAGCTTTACGATCAGTGTTAACTAAAGTTGAGTAATAGCTCGTAATTATTTACTCCTTGTAGCACGCCTATTAATTAATGACCACTCCAAGGTAACATCTTAAGCTGCTTTATTCAGCTTAGCTGTAAATAAATTACAGTTAACATTGTGAGCATACCAAGACATATTGTGCCGGAATGGTATTTCCCACCAATCGATGCCATTCTTCGCAGTATACCTGAAAAATTAGGAGGTGTAGCCGCAATAGCACCAGTTTTTATATCTATGTTGGCTCCACCTCCTATTAAAATTTTGTATGTGTGTAGCTCAAGTTTTCACCCGATTTACCAGAAACTCTTTTGGTTGTTCTTGGCGGATCGCTCACTAGCAAAGGTGATCTTACAAGACAATTAGAATTCATTACAAAAGAGGGAGAAAGAAGTTGACAAGGTCACCACTAATAAAGACAAAGAAACTTATTGCCTTAGAATCATAGTTAAAACTTGATCACACAAATTAAGAAGTTAAAATTTTGTTACAAAACAAGTTAGAGAAATTCACTAAGAAAGAAGCATTGATTAATGAAGAAACTACGACTGAAACTATGGAACTAGAGGAGACTTCAAATGGAAAAACCCAAGTCATGGACAAAGGAACCAATACATATCAAGTCAACATCAAAACTCATAAATATGCAAATCCAATTGAAGTAAGGATAACTTCTATATCGAAGTACAAATTATGGAAAACCCAAGTGCACTCGCCAATATAAATTCATTGATCAACAAAGCAACTTAGGCATATGAAGAGGACGTAATACCAACTGTGAATTAGGAAAACACAAGTATGAGGAATAATCATGCTACAAATACACCCTATCAACATCCCAATCACACAATTCATTGCTTTAACCAATAAATATATCAACATCATTCTGAATAGAAAAAAAATGATGAAGAATTTAAATACCAATACAGTTGGGTTTCAAGGTACAATCCATCTTCGAAATCATAATACATTAGGCTATTTTTGAGGATCTTATGATTACATATTGCCACAGAAGATGAAACTGCGGTGACCTAATCCAATTATAGTAAAACAATTTGGTTTTACACTTCACAAATCACATCATCTTGTATCACCAGCTATCACAACTATGAGAATAGAGGATCATGAGAAGGAGGTATGATCCAAACAAGAGCGAAAGTATTTACATAAATATGCTTTGAGAAAAAAGGAATTTTTATAGGGGAAGACACTATAATGAACATGATATATATGTAAATAATAAGAAGAAGAAGAATATTTATATAGGGGTCAAACCCTCCATGATTAGTCACCAAGGTGTCCTTTAAAAGAATATATATGCGGGCCCTCTTATTGTAATAATTCATCTCATATTTCATATCTATTCAATATCTATTTTATTTATCTTCTATGGATTACTATTTGTTATCATTCGTGTGTTGTATATTCGTAGGGAAATGGACTTTGAAAGAGAAAGTCAAAAGGATTCTAGGTCTTGAATAAATTGTTGAAGAAACTCATGAGCATGCCCCTATATTATTGTAAAATTAACCAAAGGGAACAAATGGAAACAATAATCCTTAGTTCATATCATTAGTGATGAATGGTCTCCTCTTCCACAATTGCATGTTATATTCTAGAGTTTCCACTAATGTTATTCCTTTAATTGTCATGCATCAATTTGGCCTTAAGACCTCTTGTCCCTATCATAATTTTTGTGCCATGGATTCTAGGGAATCAAAGTATTGGGTTTGATTAGAGACTTAAAAGTTAACTTGGTTGCACATCCTAGCATTTCAGTCTTAATGGATATTCTTGTGATTGATGTCCCAACTTCTTGGGGTATACTTTTATCAAGGAAATAGGATGCTAGTTTGGGTTGAATTTTTTGAATGGATTTATCTCATGTTAATATTCCAACCCATGAAGGAACATTTATTACTTTACATCGTGAGTCCTCTAGGAAGTATGATGTAATACCCCTAGTTTTGAGCCTTGTAATGTATTAAACTGGATTATGTAAAATGATGTAAATATGATAATATGGATTCCAAGTGCAAAGCTCAAGGCCAAGGATGACTAGTAAATGGATAGACATGTATAATGTAAATATTTCTCTATGGGCCATGTGGTTGGCTTATCATGATGACTCAAAAACTACGTAAATATTATGTGGGATAATAATAAAATGGTCCAACATGGTTGTGTAAAGAGCACTAGAGGGGCTATGATTCATTAGAGGGGAAGAGGAAAGAGGGCCTATGGGATATCAAATCCTCTTTTTCTAAGTGTCATACTTATAGCTCATCCATTTTCTGCCATGTGGATTGAATGAGCCAGTTAATTCCTTTTGACTTATTAAATCCAATCATTGAATGCATGTGTGAGGTTGGTGGGGAAAGTGGGAAAGTATTCTCATGTATTTATGTAAGCATGGAATGAAGATACTTCTAAGACAATTATAAGATTCCTTCCTTCTATGGTCAAAATTAATGTTATTTTTTCCTTTCACCAATTCTCTCATATCCATTGGAGTCTATCACTCATTTTCCATGCATATTTCATACATTGTGTAGTTTTCATTTTTTTTCTCCATATATAGTTGTCAAAATGTGAAATTAACCATAAATTAACAGTGTGAAGAATGAATTACAGACAATAGAGTGAAGAGGATGGCTATAGGTGAGCATAGAGGCTTGGAAAGTTAGGAACCTTTACTCACTGTTTATTTACTGCTCTGGGATGCTAGAGAAGCAATGAATTGATTGTATAGGAGGTTCTCTAATAGCATATAGCGGGTTGGACTCTTTCTGCACATACTGAAGAGCGTTATAAGGGTTGGGTACTCCAAAGGTTTGTTGAGTAGATAAAGAGTTAACATTCCTTGTATTGTGTGGGACTGTGGAAGAGACTTACATGGTTGGTATGACCGAGTGAGATGCTTGTAGTGCTCAATAGTGTGATTGTCTAAGAAAAAGATAAAATGGGTTTTGGGCAAAGAGAGAGAAGTTCATAGGTTTTTATTTTTCTATAGCGACCTCATATCCTGACTTGGGGGGGTATATACAATTTATACCTATTATTGATTGGAAACTTTCTCTTACACTATCAATTGCTTGGATATTCTTTTATTAAAATATAAGTATTATCTTTGTCTAAGAATGTGAAATTATTATATTTACTTCATGTTATGAATATGATGATTTATGAATTAAATATCTTAGAGGATGTGAATGGAAGTTCAAGTCTCCAAATTGACTAAGGGAAAGGTGATTAGAGTAATTCCTAGACACACTATAAATTTACTTGTTCACAACATATAACTTAAGATGCCAATGGATAAAACCAAAACTGTTATGAAAATAATAATCACAAGAATATTTGAGCAAGTGTGAATTGGTAATGTTGAAAGTACAAGTGAATCAAAGCATGAAATATCAAGACAAATGTAGATCTAAGACAAGTGTTTAATCATTCAATTCACTCATAAATAAATCTTTCTCAATAGATGTTACACTATCAACACATAAGTAAATTGAACAGTATACAATGAACATAAAAGTGTTGAAAGAAACAAGTTACCAATCATTAAATGATTGTTAAGGCATGGAATTTACAAAGCCATTACTCAAGTATTGTGTTTGAACAAATGTATATAGCTAAAAGTGAAATGCATGAAATGTTGATCTTGGATTACAACAATTTCACCTGAAGAGATTTGTCTCCATTGTAAAAAGGTAAGTGTTGGCATTGAGTAAAGAGAGTATTTGCTAAAGGTTAAGACTTGAAGAACCCTTTTTAAATGATAATTATTAGTGTTGAACATTGTTAATGCAATTTCCAAAAATAGTAAACATGCAATATGAGCAAAATAAAGTAGGGTAGAGATGAAATGACATATTCAAGTTATCAAAACTTACATTACACAATGCTGGAATAATATAAAGGCATTCAACACATGAAATAACTTGCTTTAAAATACAATATGCAGAGATAAATTAAACAACAAACTAAAAGACATTCACCATGCTAACCAACACAAGACACACATCCATTTGATTTATTTTTAGTTGTTATCTTCTTAGGTGTTTATGTGTTTAGTTTTATTGTTCTCTTAGATCTTATGATTAAGTACAATGAGGAAAGACACGTGTAGCACTTTCTTAAGAACTTGAATCTAGATTTCAAGGCTAGTTACAATGGTGAAAAAGTTTTCAGAAAAAAAGGGTAGTAGGTGAGGTGAAAGGAATGGAGAAGATAACATAAGAAAATGGGAGAGTCCAATGCCTTAAAGATAATATTAATAGGGAAAATGGAGTCTCTAGCACTCTTTAATGTAGTACCCTTGTGAATCTTCAAAAGAAATGAGGCTTCTTGGAAATCCAATCTTGGTTCCACTTGAGGATAAACCAACCTATTTGTTCCACATATTCTTGTAAAGATGTGATGAAAATGAGACTTCTTGGAAATCCAATGCTAAAACAAGTTACACAAGAATGTTAGACAAATTACTAAAGTAATATTAGTATATAAATGAAAAAAAGGAGGATTCTTAGAAATCCAATACTTACTTAAAATACTAACCAAGTAAGGAGGTTTCTTGGTAATCCCTACTATTTGATTACTTTAATGAAACAAATAAAACTAATGTTACCTTAGATTTGTTGAAGAAATACTTGGATACTATGGAAAGTAAACTTGGAAATACACAAGATACCAGTACTATTAAGCACAAGAACTCTAAATTTCACAGTATTAATCCCAAATCTCAATGTTATTTCAATATAATGTCTCAAAACCAATGAGTTATAATGAGAACAACCTCTCCTTTTATGATCTAATCAGGAAAAATAGCGTTTTGGACCATGTCCATGAGTACAATGATGAGTATATATCAAGAGATGAGCAATTACAAATCAATGGCTAGGATCCTTGATCCATGTGCAAAATCCAACCAAAGCAATGAAGAAATTGCCAAAGCATTGCCTCTAAAAGGGTGAATCTCTCTAGACCATGTCAATAATAGTAAAATAATGTGAAAAAACATGTGAATCCTCAAAAACATGAGCATGGTTGAAACCACGTTCCAATACCATGATCCATCCTCCCAAGGAAAATCATTAGTCAAACAAATCTCCACGGGCTAATCCATTGAGGAAAATGATCCATGCATGAGCGGGAGTCGATCCAAGTAATGCGAAGTAGCTCAAGGGATAAGATCTAGTCAAGAAATGATCAGATGTATGCATGATGTTCCCAATAAGCCTCAACATGTGCACCAAGTGACAAATGATCAAGTAAGGCCTCAACTTATGTTCCCAAGTGCCACATAGGCAAATCGACCTCAATAGTAGTAATGTATTAAAGCTAATGAAAATTAATAAAGTGCATCTCAACATGAAAATGTAACATAAATTGCACTTAGATAGTCTCTAGTAATAATATATTCATTAACTTATGTAAATAAACTGAGAAACCATAATAGTAACATGTAATAATTTTCGAACCTGCTAAAAAGTGCATGTAAAAACCCCTAATGGTTGAAAATCACTGAAATAGAAGGTTGTTGGGAAATATGAGGGTATGGTTGGACATAAGAGCCAAATGGGTTCCCAGAAATACCAATTCTTTGTGCATATGAAGGTTGGATCAAATTCATATATGATGATGAAATATGAAGGTTGTTTGTTGATATTATTTGAGTGACCTTGTAGATTATATCAAGTTAGAGGAGCATTATGTCGTGCAACCATGTAGGATAAAGTAGGTCCAAATGGGTATCCAAATCCATTAGTAGATATGGAAAATACTAAGTGCATCAAATCCATGCACGATCATGAAAATCAGGACTACATAACACTAAGCAATGTAGCCACCACCACATAGAAGTGATTGATTTGTGGTAGTAATGATCAGTTTGATCGAATATACCTATATAAGTGGCCAAATGGGTATCCAAATATGTGGTTAGAATGCACAGATACCATATACAACAAAAAAAAAATCATATTAGTCTCTCAATGAATGGGACTGGACACTATATAAAAATAATAATAATAATAATAAATAAATAAAATAAAATAAAAAATTGGGACTGAATCCAATAGCTCTAAAGAAGGCATGATAATATCTCTATAGCAGTGGTGATGTTGTACTATAGTAAGAAGATGTCTGATATGGACCTGTAATTACATGATTAGTAGTTGAGGCACTTATCATTTTTTTAGATCAAAGTTCTGGTCATGAGCTTAGTCCTTACACTTGAGGTAGATGATTGTTAGAGTTCATCAGTGATGGATGATACATATACGTTTAGCTGGATGATACAAGGGAAATATTTGTGGGGCCAACCTAGTCACTTTGATCCCTCTTCATGAACTCCCTTTTCATGCATTTCTAGACCTTGGATCACTCAGATAGAGTAGTTCAACTGGAGGTATTGTTTCCTTGCTATGCAGATACAACTTTGTCAGTACATATGGATTACAATTGAAGCTACATGCTTCGGTATATGGAAAAGGTATTATTTTATGGATGTGATTATTTATATTGGTTTCCTAAATATGTTAGACTTTGTTATGCACTAGTGGTCATTTTATTGGTTGGTTTTCCATTAGGACATGCTATGAGTGATATGTGTGCATTGGTTGATAGTTTCATATACATGCTTTGTTTTAGGTTAACTGGTGATGTAATGTATAAATTAGTTCCCTCAATCTTGGTTTCCATGCTTTACCTTTTTCCAAATTATCCATATCATCCACCTTGCTTTGAATACTTTGAATTGGGCATGACTGATCAACCTACATACCTCCCCCTTTACGACCTCTATGTTTGAGTGGTCCCCATGTTTTTCCCGTGTCTCAAATATGGAGTGCGTGGCCTTTTCTTCAGACTTGTTGATATTTCTCATATTGCACCCACAATGATTCAGTGCAGTTAGGTTGGCCTATTCATCGAAACTATTGTATCCCCTAGAGTCAAAGCAAGTTCCCCATCCTTGAAGTTAGTAAGTGGCCAAGGGAGTAGGTACTCATCCTTTGTTCAATGTGTTGCCTACTTGCCTCTAATAGGGAATCACTATGGAAACTTGGTCGAGGTTATGGATGCTAGCCGGTAATATAGATAAGGTCGTGTCATTATTTAGGGCCCATAAGGCTATCAAGGGTCAGTACCTTTGGAGGCTAACTAAATAAAGGAATGCAAATGAAAGGTGTGCTTAAATAATTTATTCAAAGAAATGCAAAGTGAAAGTGAAATATCTGTAATCAAATGAATGTCAAAACAAATGTGAATGTGAAATGCAAATTATGAAGTTTTGAAATAAAGGGGGTATGTTACAGTCGAAAGGGTGCCTTCTAAGCACTTCATCCATTTGTGGTGCATCTCCCTTTCCTAATGTTCGCCCCTCCAACAAATGTCATAGAAGCCCCTATCACTCCCTTCTCTCCAAAGAAAAATCATGTCTATCCAAAATTCAACTCCACTTTGACAAAAACCTTCAAACTTTAATCCCTCTATTTGTCACCTAATAGAGGGAGGATTGATATATATATTACTTATGTATAGTTAATGGGAATAAGAGTATGTATGTAGAACTGTCCTTTTGTCTTATATAGCACTATGTTAATGCCTTGTTAGTATTTATCACGATTAATATTGGAAAATGAATATATTTTTGCATTAACCATTATGTGAATGACATAACTTAGCATATATTCATTTTCCAATATTAATTGTGATAAATACTAACACCTCTCATAGGCTTCATATATGTTCAGATGATTATTTTGAATTGGGGTCAATTTTTGGCCTTTTGTTGACTTTTTAACTTGGTCAAACCTAGGTTTGACTTCATCAACAGTTCAAACCCACAATAAGACACCATTAAAGCTTATCCATTTTCATATCAGTTCCTTTGGAGGCCAATTGGACCACTCCAAGCATTAGTTGCTGAAGAAATGACTTAATTCTATGTTTTTATAAAGTCAACGGGAAAATAATTAAGCAATTTTTAATTAAAATCTTATAGACTTCAGCATAGAGACTATGATAGATTGGTTGGGGGTGTATGGGTAAAGGATACTAGCGTAACTAATTATTCTCGATCCATCTATGTAATCAGATCATCATTTCGGGCATGGGAAGAGTTAGTTATGGGTAAATTGAATATTTACAAAGCTTTTCATCTAAAAAATAATCAATTAAAAGATGACCATGACTTTATATGTATGACTTGGTACTAATGAATGGAAAAATGTGATTTGGTTTATGTTATGATGGTTCCCTAGACACATTTCCACCACATTCCTTGCAAAACAACACGTGATTACTTGAGATATATTCATGATGGGATGTATTCTCCTCTTGTGGGGGAATTGATCAAAATATCTNTTTGGGGGGGGGGGGGGGAATTGATCAAAATATCTATAATAAAAGCATGTAAATAAAGCGATAAATTAAAAAATATGTAAAGGGTGACCCCCTAATGAACCCCCCCCGCTCAATGTCCCCTAAGAATCAAACTTTCCAAAAGAATGATTTTTCAAGTTAAAAAAATTGGTTGTAAGAGGTAATTCGCCCCCCTCACTTAGATTTGACCTTTTCCAACTTGATCCATGTGACAAAGTGAGATTAAATATCCACCATTGATTATTTCATTCTATCTTTTAATCTCAACCATTCATGAAAAATCTGGTTAGGGATTTTGATCCTCTCTTAGCTATATAAGTGAGTGAGCCCTTCATCTATAAGGGACTTTTGGATCTTGGAGAAATATTATCAAATTGTTTTGTGCCTCACATCTCTTATATCTTGAGAAATATGGGATCGATTTTTATCTTTCTAATATCCTTCTGCCACTAGATCAATTTTGTTCTTCTTTTGGACAAATATTTTGTGATGTGTCAGTTGCAGAAAAAAGGAGGGGTGATTTCTCCAATTGATGACGTGGGCATATTGGGGACTCTCTCTCTCATAGGGAGTAATTTGTTTATGAGAAAATTTTGTTTCGATCATTTTTCTTTTTCCATTTCTTCTATTTCTAATGTAGATCATTTCATTTGTAGATCGATTAGATCATTTTTTGGTTAGTTCTATTTAGCTTCTATAATCCTGATCTATTTCGTTTTGCAAGTAGAATCCACCAAATTTCACATGTGACTTGAGGAGAGGAGAGGATGAGCTATATGGTGATGTTGAACTTTGGGACAAAATAACCCATGCTCTTGTGATCCACGTATGTGTTCAATTCATTTCGAGAAACTCTCCATACCATTTGCCATTTAAATTAAAGAACAAAATGTTCCCTTTTGTTGAAAATCACATTTCTTGTGAGGGAGGTCAATTTCCTGAGGGGGGGGTCTTCATTTTCCTTTGAGGGTGTCACCATATACCCTATTCAACCCATGCATCTCCATTTATCCATTTGTTTGGAATTGAAACATTTTCTCCATAATATTTAGAGGTCTATTTTCTTATGGAGGGGTCTAATTTATCTTAAGATCACCTTTTTTTTTCCCTTGAGGACATCATCCCAAACCCCTGTGATTTTATTTTGACTCCATTTACCACTCAAAATGTTGATCTCTTTATTTATCAATTTTCCCTGGGTTGGGAGGCAAAATTCACTTGCAAATGCTTGACGACTTTATTATTTGGTTGATTGTGTGATCTCTTGTGTGAAGTAAGTTGAATTAGTGCTAGGGTTTTCCATTAAAACCATCCCAAGTCTTTTCGTTTTCTAAGTTTACCATTTGACCATCATACAAGGGAAAACGACTTGGATCTATTTTCCCTAGCTTATCCATTTACATATCTCTATGGTTAATTTGATGTTGATCTTGGATTCATTTGAATCGGATTGCATTCTTCCATTATTTCCTAAACACCTATCTAATCCACTAAAACCCTAGATCAATATTTTTTATAGATCTAGGAAATATCATGAGGGTACTTTACCTAATTATATTCGCAATCATTCACTAGTATATTATTGTCATCAAAAAGGGGTTTTTCCTCTGCGACAAACTTGGGTCACCTCCCATAACTAGTGTAGTTCACCCTTAGTGTTCTAGAAATCTAAATAGAGGATAAATCTACTTGGACTGACAACCAATACATTTTTTGATGGGTAGGATTCTCTAGGTGTCATAGTATTAGAAACCAACACTCGTTTTCATCTTGAATAGAATAGTTTAATTGGGTTGCTCCAGAATTGTGATAACATTTTGGCGTCGCTACCAAAGAAGCAGATACTTGCCTCAGGAATTAGCGAGTGTTTCTTTTATGTATCATATCAATCATATTGCACATGTATTTGATGGTTGATGGGTGGTTCCTATAGCTTTAACTTCAACAACCATCTTATTTTGTTTATCTCTCTCTCCCTATGTCAGAACGATATATCTTTCAGCAAGCATTTATCTAAGTTATCCTAGTGGCTCCACATTGCAACTCCACTAGGGAACGTTCCCATCCTTATAATTCACAAATATCTTTTCTAGTTTGTGTCTTCATCTGCTCTTTTAGTCTTAGTTGAAAATTTGTTTGGAATTATAATGGAAATCATGTAGAATTTATGCCAAGTGGTGACCATGATGGTAACTCTTGTAAAAAATAAGAATGAATAAATTATTCTTCAATAACAATATTACCAACATGAATGTGGATGTTTTTATACTAGTTTCCTACATCCTCACCAATGACCTATCAAGGAAAAAATCCCAAAAACTATGAATCCTCGGGATCATCCTCCATGGACAACCTTTGAACATAATAAACCTTAGAAGAATAATTTTCCTCCTAATACCAAGATAGCAATGACTAAAGCAAAACTATGGCATAAGGATCATAATGTTGTTAAAAATAGAAAAACCCCTCCTCACATTGTATCCCAATCTAAAATCCAATCTGAATCATGCAAAGAAATCGATGTGTCTAGGAATGGATCTTAAGGAATTATTCCTATGGATCTTAAGGAATTAGTCAATAAGCCTTCAACAAAATGGGATTTTTTTAAATTTCTTGGAATCAAAGCTCAAAATAGCCAATAATAAAAGTCCTATGGGATAAAATTTGATGTATATGGTTTCCTTTCCAAGGTTAACATGCATATTCCTTCGGAAGAACTATTGAAATTTCCTTCTGTGCATAATCAAGCCGCTAAGTTGTTTGGGATACAACCAAGAGAAATAATTTCTCCCATGCCACTTGATAGTATAACTAATTAGGATTCTTTTATTATGATTCAAAGTGTGTCTGAAAAAGAAAGTGATGGATCCTCCTTTATTTATATCCCTTCAAATAAATGATTTGACCTTTCACAATTGCATGTTAGATTCGGGTGCTATAGCTAATGTGATGCCATTAATAATTATGCACAAATTAAAATTAACTCATTCTCTACCTTATAATATTTTTTGCGAATTAGACTCTTAAGCGGTCAAAAATTTAAAGGTCATATTGGCAACATATCTCAATATTGAGATGGTCATGGATGTGCTTGTCATCGATGTTCCTGACACTTGGGGCATGCTTTTGTCACTTGAGTAGGATTCTAGGCTTGGTGGAAATATTCAAATGGACCTATCTTATTCCACCATCCTAGTAGATGTAGGACCGTATATTACTTTACATAACAATCCATTAATGAATAATCATGTACAAGATCATGAGGATGCTTTTGAAAAGGTTGTGTATTCCAGTGATGAGTAGGAAATTTTATGGTTTTACCCAATTACTAGGCTAACAAAAGTTAGGGCTCTGCACCAAATAATGAGATATGGAAAATGAATTTTGACGGTTCTAGGTCTAGGCATGGTGTTGGGACAAGCATAATTCTGACCTCACCGATAAGTGAGGAAATATTATACTCATATCGATTGAAATTTGACTACAAAAATAATGTGACTGAGTATAAATATCTTTTGCTAGGCCTTAAAATCACTCTTGATTTGAATATTAAATGTCGTAGTGTTATAGGTGACTCTCATTTAATACTTTCCTGGATCAAGAATCAATTTGTCGCAAAGAATGAAAAATTGCGAGCATATAGTAATGTTGTCTAGAAATCTATTGATATCTTTGATTCTTTTGAAATTGAGGTTGTCCCTAGGAGCATGAATTCTCTTGTGGATTCATTGACATTAGAAACAAGTACCTGAAGTCCCCGAGGAGTTATCAGAGCGAGATTTCAAAGTAGAAGTGATTTTTAAAATATTTGTTCTAGATAATCAAGAGAATTAACAAGTATTCGATGATGATGCACATATAATCCACTTCATAAAGAAAATTGGTGAATTTGAAGGAAGCAATGTCTAATGTGAAGATCAAATTATGGAGGCAATGATATCGCTAGAGAATAATTTTGATAGACATGATAAATACAAGGGAAAATGTGTTGAAGTGTGGATGAAGTGTTGGAAATCAACAAAGGATCACTCTCTAGCCCTAAAATATTAAACATCAGAAAGAATGCCTCCAAGGAAGAACAGAGAGAAATTGAAACTTTTGTTCATGAGTATAAAGATGCTTTTGCATGGACATATGATGACTTTAAAACTTATGATGAATCTATTATCCAACATACAATCCCATTGAAGGAAGGAGTAGGTCCTTATAGAAAAATATTTGTAACATAAATCCAAAGTTAGCCCCATTAGTTAAGAAAGATATTGATAAAATGTTGGTTGTCGGAATTGTTAGGCCTTCCATACATACCACTTGGGTATCAAACCCAATCATAGTGTGAAATAAAAAAGGGGAAATTAGAATTTGTATTAACTTTAGAAATATGAATCAAGCCACATTAAAAGATAAGCGCATGTTTCCGAACATGGAAAATTTATTGCAAAGTGTTACTAGAGTAGGAATGTTGTCTATGTTAGTGTCAAAACCCCAAATTTTTCAAAAAAGTTTAAAAATTTAAAAATGCATATAATTTCAATAAATGCAGTCACTAATTGTTTGATTAGTTATATATTATCCAAATTGATTATTTGTTGGTTTTGTTTAGCGATAGAACAGCTCTTTTCAGTTTACTGATTTTGTTCTTTTTGCGACCATAAGGTGAGACTGTCGTGCAAAAACTGGGCTTACTTAGCTTTCGAGCTAATGCAAAGAGTTTTTCCTGTTCTTACAGACTACAGGTAAGAAGCTTTGGGCGCTGCTTGAAGTAAATTTCTAAAGCATTTGAAAATAAGATTGTCACAACAGTGAACTCAGTAAAGAATGAATACTTAGACAAATTCAAGGTGATCAAGGTATAATTACTTTGTTGTCTCTATTTTTTTTTAAAAGCTTAAGGGATAAAATTTAACTTAACAGTAGAGGTTGCAACCGTTTTCTTTCCAGTCACCGTAATACTATAGTCCTCAAAAGCTTACAGAACTGTTTCACGTCTAACATGGTTGTCAAACGTAAAATAAAATACTTTAAATAAGTCTTTACAGGCAGAAAGGTAAGATCATGGTCTATCATTATTGGTACAACTTATTAAAATAATCCAAGCTTGAAAAGGGTATTATACAGTGTTAAAGAGTTTATGTATAAAATTCTCACTTTCGTTTCTCCCAAGTTTAAGGGAATTATAACTTCATTGGATACTGCAATCAAATAAATTAAGCTAGTATTGGAGTTTAAAATTCCTCTATACTATAATTGTTTGGAGAATAATAATCTATTTAAAGTCAATAATATTATTCGACTCTCAAGGTAACCTTTAAGCTTTTAAAGACCTAACATACTTTCATGCAATTCTGTTAGTTCCATGCTAAATCACTCAAGGTAAGTGACTACCATAAATATAGATATACTTATCATGGTCAGATTATGTAAGTAAAGAATCTCCTCTCGTGACTTAAATAATATCCTAGCTTTTGATTATGATAATATTGGCTTAAAGAACAAGGGCCAAGTCTATAAACAACTGATTCATAGTATATATCTTTATACTTAACAAGTCTATGGATTATTTTTAAATCTCCATTCTATCCTCTTTTACCATTATGGCCTCCTTAACTCCTTTGCATGAATAAATATATTTGGTTAAATAATAATTCTACTTTGGTTACTTTATAGTTACTAGAATATCAAGGTAGATATTTGTAAGTAAGATTATCATTAAGAGAATATTATTACTCCTCTTCTCTGTCATACTTTATATGACCCTTGTCATTTTTATGAATTCAACGTTTGAAGATAATGTGGTAGTATAGAAAGGAGGTATGCAAAGAGTTAAAGTTAAGATAAGGTGAAGGATATACTTTATGTTGTAAACCATAATTATATTCATAAGGGTCGTAGGTTTTCTAACGACCTTGATGATTACTAACCAATCTTTTTGTTGACAAACAAAATAGGTTCTCATACTACGTGCATGGTGGATTAAGAAAAACTTTGGATAAGTTAAAAAATGATTGGAAATCATTTTTGTAAAAGCTGGATTGCTAGGACTATACAAAATTACCCACATCGTGTAAAACTTTACGTAGTAACGTGGAAATTCTTTATCCATGCATTGGACTGTTAAAAGGGTCGTAGTCAAACCCTACTTCTCCATTCTTTCGTCGCCTTCAGGCCTTCCTCACTCTGCTGCGAATACTCTCCTGCACTGTCGTTACCTTGCTCTGTGGCAGCCTCCCAAACGCTATCCCTCCTTGAATGTTCGTCCACTGCCTGTAGGGAGGAGTTGTTGTGACACTATCTGGTGCTTTATGAGGGTAAAAGATAAGATTCTCAGGGTTTTCTCCCTCGCCGCTCCCATGTCTGGAACCCTCGTCTGTAAACAATTTCCTCCTCCGTGAGTACAGAAGTCTCGTTCCTTGGAACTGCATTTGGATGTATGCTGCGTTGTTAACCCTATTCTCCCCTTCTGCGGACAGCTTTCCTACTTGCGTTCGTGGTTGTTACATAGTTCAATGGTGGTTACATATCATTACAGAAAAAGGTAAGAGGACTGTTAGTCATTCATCTACTCACCTTTTTACTTAGAATAAATAATATGAGTTTATTTTTAAACATGCTTTAATGTGAAACTTGCCTTGTTACAGGTCGGTTCCTTCCTTTTGCTTGGCTGTGCGAGGTTGCGATTGCAGCTCTGGGTTTACGGGTAAGCCTGGTTTTTAGCCATGGTCATTCCTCTTTGCTTGGTCCATTTGGGACAAATTAGGGTTTCATTTTACCTGTTACTTCATTTTGATGTTATTCTTAGTATTTGCTGGGCCGTTGATATGCACGAGGGTGCTCTGGCTCCGGTCGTAACTGTAATTTAATTCTGTTTTAAGAACTTGTAGAAGCCGTGGCTTGAATAGTCTTTAGACTCTTCGCTTAGCTTTACTATGTAAATGCTAAGGCCGAGAGATAACTTGGAAAAAGGGGCTTGAAACCCTCTATTTCATACTTCGGTTAATGTTTTGTATTTACAGGGTTTAAACCCTAACTTAAAACATGAGTTGTTAATACAGTCTTTTGATTATCTGATGCTTACAGTACATTACTGCAATTTATTTATTTCCTTGTTTACTTGTATTATAATGATAATATTTAAGCTCGGCCGTACGTGAAATATTTATAAGATCTTGGAAATTTGTCTTAGGTTAATAATATACCTCTATAAATTATATTAGTTAAGTCTTAATAATTGAATTAGCTTGATAGGTCGAGCATTCTGTCATTATGTTATTTACTTACTGTTAATTTATGTACTTGATTTTTATTATTGATAATTTCTTTTATTAAGTTACTGTCAGGGTTTCTGTACCCGGTTTATACATTGACTTGCTTGTTATTAATAGATTGTTAAGTGTTAACATAGTTTATACCCTTCAATTGTATAGGTTCTTTACATTTTGTTTGATTTTATCTTAATAAGGTTCTTTAAGTACTGTCAAGTTACCTTATAATACAGAAAGTATATTTGGTTCCGATTTGTAAATAAAGTAATAAGAACGTTACCTTAAGTAAAAAAAATATTAATATTCCTATAATGTATAAAATAAAAGGTATATTATTATAATTATAACAAGGATGTTATCTTTCTTGAGAATACTAATATATCGGTATTAATATCCTTAGTTTATTTTATAAATTCATAGGAAGACAGTATTCTGTTGTTGTTTTTTTCTGGTGCTTAATTTATGTTAATACTATATAAAGTTCTTTTAAGGTTTAGTTTGTCTCATTAATTAGGATATTTATTTATACAAAAGAAAACAATAAACATTATCTAAGAACTATCCTTTAAACATATATACAGTAGCATTCGTTTGCAATTTGTGAAAGATAGATTAATAATTCTAAATATTGTTCTAGCTTAGTTCAAATAGAAGTAAGAAAAGAAAGGAAAGTTTACATTATTCATCATACATAAAATTTAATCAGTTTGTTTTGACAGTAGAATCTAGTCAATATTATTGTATCCTTCTTTCAGTTCTGTTATTAAATACATAATACTTAAATTATTTTAAACTAGAAGAGAAAAGTTGTAAGGTTAGAATAGTAGATAAATCTAACCTAACCCTACTCCAGTACGACGATTAAACTCTTCCATTTGTTTAAGTAAATAAACTAATGAAAGGAAATACTGTACAAGGAAATAGTTTTATCTTGAACCTATACTACTGTCAGTAAAATATATCTTCTGATAATGGATAAAGAAACAATCTACTATTCTTCAATCTCATCATACATATTATTTAAAATTTTACCCCTGTGCTGGAGTACGGTCTGGTAAACCCAGATGTGGAAAAACACAGTGGGTCTTTATTTTTCATCAAAATATTCTATTACTGATAAACTAAAGCATTTACATCACTAAACCGGCTAAATCTTATATCATAACCTAGAAACATAACATTTAACCATTCACAGTTATTAAAACAAAGACAGTTAAGTGACAGAACCTGTTTGAACTTTGGACAACAACAGCAATGGGAGGCCGTTCCTCCCTACCAACTCCTGGAGAGCGCTCAGACAGTGACTCCTCAGGACCCCCGAGCTTGCTCTGGTCTCCCTGGTTGGAACTAGGTGCAACAATAGTCAAATACCAGTCTTCAAAACTCAGTATCAAATCTGAACTTATCAGTAAGTTCTCCCAGCTAACCAGCTGCAATAAACCAAGTTACTGCAGCATTTCTCTCCAAAACAACTTCCTTACTATTTTTCCCTTTTTCCCCAATGAAATTCCTGAATAGCATTCTCCTGAATGATTATTCTCTGGAAAATATCTGAGCAGCCTCAGCTCTATTCATTGGGTACTTTTAAAAGATTGCCTAGGTCTTTTTGGGTTAGTTGTCATTTAATGAGCCACCTGCTCTGATCCCACTTTCTTGGGGGATCATGACCCCAAATGTAGGGAATTTTCCACCTGCAACTTAGGAAGAGTTTGAGGATGCTACCACTTGTCTTTTTCCCTCCACCTAGTTCCATCCACCAGTTTGACCAGTAACCTCTTTTTAATAGCTCTCCCATGCTGTTGTCTCCACAATTTATTTATTAATAATAAAATATTCTGAATTACATTCCACTTCTGTTGACTCTGTTGAGTCATCAGTTCCTACTTAGCATTAAATTTAACATAATGTCTCAGGAATATAATTAAAACAATTAAAATTATTTTACAAAATTGGGGTATGTGACAGTTAGATTGTTTATCCAGTTATAATCAAGTGCAAATTAAGGAGGGCCAAAATAAGATGACTTTAACCACACCTTGGGGTACTTATGAATATATCTGGATGCCTCTTGGAATTTTAAATGAAGATCAACATTCCAAATAGAAATGGACCAAGCTTCCATTGACTTAATTGGAAAAATCATTGCCATTTATCAAGACAATTTGATAATATTTTCAAAATAAAGAAGCGACCACGTTGGTCATTTAAGAAAAGTGTTTGATAGATGCATAAAATTTGGGATTTCCTTATACCCAAAAAAGTATGTATTTGACATCGATGAAGGACTCTTGGGACATATTGTTTCCAAATATGGGATTCATATTGATCTTGAAAGGATTCGATTTATTAAGGCAATCCCACCCCCATGTAATGTTAAGACTCTTCAGTCATTCTTTAGAAAGATAAATTTTGTTTGAAGGTTTATTTCGAACTTACAAAGCTTACCAAAACACTAAATTCCTTGCTAAAAAAAGGCACCAAATTTTATATGGATTTGGCTTGTGAAAATTACTTTAAGAAAATTAAAGAAACCATCTCATCTTCCCATGTCTTGATTAGTCCTAAATACACCAAAGGCTTTATTGTTTATTCTTATGCTTATGAGGAAGGATAATTCTAGTTACCACGTGAAAATGAAATAAGAGCAAGGATATGAGAGCTGAGATAAATTTAAGTCTATATTAGCATAAAATGACCTCACTATATCTAAAATCATATGTGTAATCACTCAGAACAATGAGGTAAAAATAAAACGTAAGTGGCCAAAAACAGTGATTTAATAGTTGAAAATCTACTCTAAGATTAGTGCGCGTTCTATAGGACCAATGGAGTCAAAATTATTCATTTAAGAGATAAAAGAACCCCCAAAATATGATTGAAATATATGACCATCTAAATCGGTCTAAAATCCCCCCACATTCAATAAAAAAAAATTGGGAAAATTGTAAATATAGTGACAAATGGATTTCAGAGTTATTTTACCATGAATCCGGTGTACTTACATTTTTCTAGATGTTTTTATGGAATCCCTCCTCCTTGATCAACAACCACCAAATAGATATCAACAAAGAAAACTGTCACTCCTAGCTTAAGTGCACTTGTTTTTCTGATGACTTCCACCTACAAATACATAAGAAAATAATTAGCAAGTGAATCAACATAGTAAGTAAAAGATAAACTCAATATTTACAAACTAAAATGACAAGCAAGAGGAAAGAGGAAATATAAATAAATATGATGGCAACTAAGCAAATTGATTTCATCCAGATAGATCCTCTTTGCCAATAAAACCAAGTCGATGTGGGAAAAATTGGCCTCCAATCCCACATGCAAACAAAAATAAAATCTCTGAAGCAAGTAATGACCAAGATCTAGCAACAATAAAATCAAGGCAAGATGGAAAATACATCAACATTTATCCAAGAGATAAGACATTTGCACAATAAGAGCTCTGGTTTTTATTAACTCTTGAAATGGGCCAAAAGTCCATACAATAGAGAGCTCACTCTCTTTTATAAAAGAATAATGAGAAAAAACCTTGTCCAAAGTGATAGATGGATGAGATTAAAAGATAGGAGAGGAAGATAAATGCATAAGAACTTTTCTCTCCTTTACATTTTTGGAAAATCGCTGAAATTGAAAAATAAAAAGAGGGGGGTGAATTGCCTCTTAAAACCTACTTTTACATAATGAAATAACACTTTGTTGGAAACTTTAATGTCTAGGAGACATGGGGGATCATTAAGGGTTCCCCCCCTACATTGTTTTTAAGTTACATAATCATTTGAACACTTCATTTTTTGTTGATTTGTCCAAATTCACCCCAAGGAAGAGATATGTGCCCCCCCTTGGTAGGTCATGCCAAATATTGAGTGGGTGATGTCAGAATGATGATGTGATGATAAAAATATGTTTAGGAGTCCAAAATAAGACTACCCAAGTCATTACTTCCCTTTTCTAGAATTTTGTTGCCATACATTCCAAAACTTAGTAATTTTTTAAATTGGACTTTGGGATAAAAATAATTAAAATGGTATTAATTGGATATCTAAATTTCGTTACGTAAAATGAAAATATGATGCCACTAATGAATTTCTTGACCTAAAAAACCATAGGATGCACAATATTTTTTCCCAAATCTAATTTGAAATGTCCCATTTAAAATCAACTCCATATAATTAAATAGGTTAAATTCCCAGACTTAGGAAAATATTTCCATTTTTTGCCAATTAATTCAAATATGCCACAAATGCTATTTGGAGTGGTCCAATTGGACTCTAAAGGATGACATATGATGTTTTATGAATATGTAAGTGTCTCAAGTTGTTGGTTGACACTATTGACCAAGTTAAAAAGACAAACTTCGACCAAGATGAAAAATGATGGGATAATCATGTGTATAGCTTGTAGAGGAGAATCAAAACTCAATTATAATCAATACTGACAAACAACTAAACATAAGATCATATCCTATAACAAGTGATTACCATGTGACTTCTCATATGACATGTCAACATAACACAAAAACATAGCATCACACAAAGCACAAGTAAATGAGTTATAAACATGTTATCCTCTAATAAAAACAGTCACATTGTGTTTCAAATGTTAGCCCTCCTAAGTGGGTGGAATAATTGGTCAAGTAGTCAGAATTGGATAAGTGAATTGTTTATTAGTGGAAAGTAAGAGTTTCTCTTTGAGATAAGATAGATAAAAAATATTTAAGACATTTTCTATTTTGGCATAAACTAGGGACTAGGGTGTCTCACAATGGATGATGTGCTTAGAAGGTACCCCTTTGATTCTAGTAATCCCCCACCTTTATTTCACTTTACAACTTTTTATCTTTCATTCATTTTTTCTTTTGATATTTTTCTTTTATTTCTTTGGAAATTTGTTTGAAGCACTTTATTCATATGAAAACCCTTTAGTTAGCTAATGAATGAAAGGTACTGGCCCTAGATTTCCTTCTAGGCACTAGCTATGACACAGCCTTAGCTCTGCTTCTAGCCATTGTCCACAGGTGTGATGGAGTTTCCACAGTAATCCATTTTTATAGCAAGTAATATAAACCTCTTAATTCAAGGATACCTACCCTCTCAACTTCTAATAAATTTCAAGGATGGGTATCACTTGTTTCAAGTATAAAGGGCGACCTTTTTGTGACTAGAACACCTAGGCTCAAAACTCGACATCAGTAGCTATTCAACTAGAAACTTTAAGGCTTTGTATAGTTTTGTCACACACATCAAATTTGAGGCACTAGGGAAGACATGGAGGGAATCCTAACACAGAGGTTACTAAGAGGGAAAGTCCTTGAGTCACTTAGATGTATCTAGACCAACAAGGATTTTTATCATTCAAATTAGAATGAGTGGAATAGGGACAAAGTCAATATGGGAAACCAAAGGGTATGGTAATGATCCAAGAAACATTGTGGAAACCTATCAGAGAACAAAATGTATATAACACACAAACTAACATAAAATGTGATGTTATTATAATGCCCTACTCATCATACTTATCAGCAGTGAAAATTTTAAGAACCACCTCTAAATTTATATATATAATAAATGGGTGAATCCCCATGATACATGAGAAAGTGTGAAGGCTATTTTATCAATAATATAATATGTATATATAAGTTTTTGGTGAATCTTTCATGGAATTATAAAACCTTGTAAAATATGGGCGAATATTTCATGGAATTATAAAATCTTGTAAAATATTGGTGAATCTTTTACAAAATTATAAAATCTTGTGAAATAAGACAAATCTTTCACAAAAATAGAAAAAACCTTGTATAATTTCTAGCGAATCTTTCACAGAATTAAAAATCTTGTAAATTTTGGCTATTTTTTCATTGAAAGATATAAACTTAGGTCTTGAAAAAATTTGACTTAATAAAATTACCTAGATGATGTTGTATTTACTTTAGAATTGTCACGTACTCTTGCACTAGAACACCTTGTAAAGAAAATCAAATTTTCAATCTAAATTGTTGACTTTATTCATCACAACTACTTGTATACTACTAAGTTAAAACCTCCTTAGAGATAAAATGGATAGATGATTTCATAAATATTTGCAATTTACAGTAGAACATTTTATCAAAGTGTGAAGCTCATTTATCATACTACACTCAATGTAAAATCAATTTTCACAAAGTATCTTGGGCCCAATCATCCCCCTCAATCTAAAAACCTTCAATGGATGGTTGCATAGCATCCACATTGACATTAACATATTTCTAGAAAGGATTCCATCATTTTCTCGCATGACCTACAATCAAGGTGAATAAGTTGTATAAGAGAAAGATAATAAGGTACCTGCAAAACCACAATTTCAACCCCAATTGTATTAAATTATAAATGATGTAAATAGCGTTAATAAATCATGGTGTGGAGCTCAAGGAAAAGGCCCAACCATGTATTTAGTCTTCTACATTTCGGCAATTAAAATCGATGCCAAGGGTCATTGTGCTAGCCGATGGCACAATATAATTTTCTACATCATGTAACTATGCAATTAATAAAATACCCACCACTAGCTATGTCAATGCAACATTAAAGAGATGGGGGCAGGATTTCACAAGGAATGGGGGGGGAGATTCAAACCCTTGAGCCAATGGGGAAAACCCATAAAATTGTCAACTACCCATTTTGTCCTTTGTGCCCAGTCATCCAAAAGTGGTTGAGTTAGTTAATGCATGGGGATGGGAAGAGTATGGGAGTTAGAATTCAAATTGGGAAGCCACCCATTTTTGGGAAAATGTGTTTTTGACTTCTTGGGAAAGTAAATGCTTGGAAATGCATGCCCATCCCATTGTTCATCCATTAGTTTGTCTCTCTCACGTATTGGGGAGCTCCTGTGTATTTCCCTTCACTGTTTTGGTTGATTTCTCCATTTTTCCCATGGTTGGAAATTCGTTTTGGGTCTTGTTGAATGTATGTGTAGTTGGGAAGTCATTTTTGGGGTTGTTGAGTGTATGTGCAGCTAGGAAAAACCCATTTTTGTGTTACTGAGTGAAGATGTAGCAGATATTTGCGTTTTGGGGGTTTGAGAGTGTGTTTTTCCCTTTCCTCACGAAGGTAGGAAATGTTGAGCGTTTCCCTCCCAAATTTCTGTGTTTTCTTCATTACTGTCCAAGCTGGAAACTTGTTTTTTTTATAAATCCCAATAGCTAGGAAGATAGATCTATGTTTTGGGTAGGAAGGGAGGTCATTTTTTCCTCTATGAATCCATTGAACATTTCGTGAATCGATTTGATCATTTGGGTCATTTTTCCCCATTCACCATTATTGAAATTGGTTCTCGAGAAGTTTTTGGTTCATTCCAGAACTAACATTTTGTTGTACAGTGCATACCTGTGTTGGCTTGGCCGAGTTGTGTCCCCTAGTTCCTCTTGGAAATCATGCCCAGATCAAGGGTGGCAGTGCTGCTAAAAGATTGATGAGCACATTGGCCTATGGTTGGGTGGAACGTTACAGCGACATAGCTGGTTGTGGGACAAGCTTCGCTTCCAAGATAAGTATTCTTATGTTTAAATATCTACATTTACCTTTTCTAATGAATTAAGATGAACATGTGAATGAATTAAATGTATTTTGCTTCCATTGTATGTTAAATATTTATGCATATGTGCATGTTATTAGTTCAATGTATTTCGTTTTATGTTCATGGGGCTAGTTTGCCCGGATATGATTGCAGCATAGTCGCGTTCTCTCTGTGGTAGAAGGTTGGGGATGTGACAATGTGGTATCAGAGCTCATGTTGTAGATTTGGGCCTCAATGGGCCATGAAGAGCAGTTGATAGAGGAGGAATCAACATCTGTGTTCAGCAAAAGGAAAAGAAGCAAACAGAAAAATTTCTAAAATTTTTCTAAGTGTGGGATTTTCCTATGTCGGCTCAGTTAGCTGAAGTGGAGCTGATGCATGTCGGCAAGGATTAGCTGATGCGAGTCAATACACATTGGGTGGAAGCTAATATTTCCATCAACGGCAGAAGAAAAGACAGAAAAATTTTGAAAATTTTCTATGAATGGGCATGTCAACTGAGTTTGTCGAAGAGAGCCGATGCATGTCTGCAGGGAACGAAGATGTGAGCTGATGTGTGTCGATTGGGTCAAGCCGACGAGAAGAAAAGAAAAAAAAATCGAATTTTTTTTTCTAAGTATTGAAATCGGCAGAAATCGAAGAATTTTGCTGATACATCAGCTGAGTTTCGTCGATGCACATCGCAAAACTTTGGGAGTTTTAGTCGCAATGCGTCGGGTGGAAATTCAAAAAAAAATCGACGCAGCGGAAGGCTTGGCCAGTTCGTCGATCGGAAGAAATTTCAAAATTATTCTGCAATGGTGGCAATTTTGGCAAGTTGCCGATCAGAAAAAATTTCATGATTTTTCCACAACGGCAGAGAGGTCGACAAGTTTCTATCGATCGGAAAAGTAAAAAAATTTCCGACCTAGTAGATGAAAGTCGAAAATATTTCCGACACAAAGGATTAAAGACAGAAATTTTTTCGATGCAGCGGATGAAACTCGAATATTTTTCCGATGTAGCAGAAGGAGACGTCGAAAGGAATCGGGTGAAGTCTCTGATGCGTGTCGAGAAAATTTGGAGAAATTTGTTGATACATTAGATGGGAATTTAAAAGTTTTCCGATGTAGCAGAAGGTGACGTCGGAAGGAATCGGCCAAAGTTGTCGATGTGTGTCGGGAAAATTTGGAGAACTTTTCTGATACATTGGATGAAAAAGGGGAAATTCGTCGATCAGGTGGAGAGGCTAAGTTGATCCAAAACAGGGTAATTCAACAGGTTTTTTAGTGGAATTGTAGGGGGCTGAAATATGAAAAATGGCAACAAGTTTGTGCACCAGATTGAGCGAAAATGGAATTTTTACAAAAACAGAAGCAAAAAACAAGGGCGCTTCCCTCGACTCACCCTGCAGTGGCAAGGGGGCAAGCCCCCTTTACCCCTGTCGTCCCCCTGAGACAGTTTTTATTACAGAAGGAAACTATAGCAAGAAGGAGTGCTAATTAGTATAATTGCTAAACTTATCCAACCCAACAAAAGGAACATTGACCATTCATGCTTGCAAGAAGCAATTAGTAAGTAATTGTTTGAATTTCTGAGATTGACTAACAAATGATGTTGTTAACACATTTTGCAGAGTCATAGTGTAGATTGAAGAGTTGAGCTTGGTCCGACCAAGGAGGTCAAAGAATATCAATGCCAAGAAAATTAACAGCATGGATGATGCACAGGATCCGTGTGGACACAGGAAATATGCTATGGGGGGGAATCCAAGAGATCCACAAGAGGGAAGAAATCCACTCCAATGTTGGAGATGTGGAGGGCCCCATTTTCACCGGAGTTGTCCACATGGGGAAGGGTAGGTAAGGCCAGCTTACAATATCCAAGGTCATGGAACTGAAGCTATTGGGAGGAGGGAACAAGAGAGTTCCCTAGATGCTGCAGCTACCATAAGAAGCCTGAGGGAAGAGTTATAGGATTGCAAAGAAGAAAATAAGGGGTTGGTTAAGGATTTAGTAGAGGAAAACTAGTTGACTACAACCATGCTACAGAGTTTGGCAGATTTCAAAAGGCAGATAAAATTTGGGCATCAATTAACAGAGATAGAAGGGAGTAGGAGAAATTCTCACGAGAAGAATGAGAAGCTTAACCCAAGGGAGAAAGGTTATAAGCCTCCTCACCTCCTAAAGTGGCAAAGGCATCCATCAGAAGCTGCGATTGATCCGGCCATAATGATGAGGGAAAAGCTAAAGGAACCACTCAAATGTTGGGGATGTGAAGGACCCCATCTACGGAGGAATTGTCCACTTGTGAATAGGAATGAGGGTCAAGTCCCTAGCACCCAAGAAGCTGAAACTGTGGGTCAGGAATCAGGCATCATTCCTAAAATTTGTGTAGTTTTAGAAGACCACCAAGAAGGTCATAAATCAACCGTGGTGGAAGTTAAGGGTGAGATTGTTGAACAGAATATTTATGTTTTGATTGACCCTGGATCAACTCATGGCTATGTTACTCTTGGATTTGTTGAGATGTGCACTTTGAATAAGTCAAAGCACAGAAGATCATGGTTAGTTCGACTAGCCACTGGAACTAAGAAGAAGATCAGTGAGGTGGTAAGGAAACTCCCATTGGTCATGGATGGGTTAGTCACCTATGCAAATCTGAATGTTCTACCACTTGGATCATATGATGTTCTCATTGGAATGGATTGGTTGGAAGCACATAGAGCAAAGCTTGATTGTTACAACAAGAATTTTGAGTGCTTGCATGACAAAGACAACCTAAGGGTTGTGAAATGCTTTCCAGAAGTGATCTCTGGAAGGAAGTCTTCAGCAATGCAGCTGAACAAGTTCTATGGGAAAGGTTGCAGGGTGTATGACCTCATGGTTGCGAAAATCTGATTTTATGTGGGAAGTAAAATTGTGAATTCAAATTTTGATTTGACTATCAACGCTATGATCATTTGATAATTGGAAATTTATCCATGCATGAAATAGACTTGAAAGTATATGATTAAATTTTTATGATTACATATCATATGAACTACATGCTTATATGTAACTCAAGTGAGATGATGAAAATATGTACTAGGTGTACATGGCTCCTCGGAAGGATGTACAGGGTGCACATAGCTTCTAGGACGGATGTCTTTGTAATAGGTTTGAAAACCGTTATTTGAAATTTTATGATGACATTTGATGTAAAATGCATGTCTGTACATAATGCGAGTGAGGCGATGAAAACATGTACATGGAGTACATGGATCCTCTGGAAGGATGTACTTGGGTACATAGCTTCTCCCCCCTCTCAGCTAGGCATCGGTATGCATCACTGGGGACGCCCAGGGTGTAAGACGTCTGGTTATACTTCTCTTCGCACACATTCACACCGTAAGGGGACTATCACGAGAGTAGGGGATCCATGAAGAGAATAAACCCTAGGTATTATGATGTCTGGAAAGTAAGTGCCTGAGCATTGGTAAGCACTTGGAGGAGGTGCTAGGCCCTTAATCCAGAGCTATCATTAAGCACCCAAGGAGATGTTAGACTCTGAAGTGGGGCTGACCAGATCTTGGTTGAGACATTCTACGCAGATAAGTATTTGATTATCTGGCAAATCCTTGTTGATTTTCTGTAATTACACATATGCATATGATGCGGTCAGGATTTTGGAAAATATTTTTAAAGGTTGCATCTTATAGAAGTGAATCTGACAAGTGAGTTGATTCATTTTGTTGTCTGGAAAGAAAGTGACTGAGCTTGGTGAGCACTAGAGGAGGTTCTAGTCTCTTAAGTCGAAGCTGCCATTAAGCACCCAAAGAGGTGTTAGGCTCTAGAGTAGAGATACCCGATCTTGGTTGAGAGATGCTACATGCATGAGCATTGGTAAGCACTGGGAGGAAGTGTTGAGCCTTAAGCAGAGCTTCCATTAAGCAATCAGAGAGGTGTTGGGCTCTAGAGCAGGGCTATCAGATCTCGGTTGAGAGATGCTATATAGATAAGTATTTGGTTTACTTATCAAACTTATATTGTTGTTGATTTTCTGCAAATATACATGAACATATGATGCAGCCATGGTTTTGAAAATCTTATTATAGATTGCACCTTATAGGAATGAATATGATATGTGAATTAATTTGTTGTGGTGTTTGGAAAGGGGGCACCGAGCTTGGTGAGAACCTAGAGGGAGCTTTAGACTCTCAAGCAGAGCTGTCAGATCTTGGTTGAAAGATATTTTTAGGTGATCTGAGGCTTGCAGAAATTTGGCTACCCTTTAAAGCACACCCAGGTGTGGGGTGGGGCAGGGTTTTGAATGACATGGTTGTATTAAGCCCAATCAAACACCTATGGAACCAAAAGAATATACATATGCAAATAAGTATTTGGTTCACTTGGAAACTTCTTGTTGATTTTATGTCAATATACATGTGCATGTGATTCATCTATGATTTGGGAAAATCTTGTGAATACTAACATGGGAATTGACTCATTACTTCGGGTTTGAGCATAGGTGTGGCTAGATGACAAAGAAGATGGAGATGTTCCAAGCTATGGAGAAGGATTCTCCAAGACCGAAAAAAGGTTCAGTGGTGTGCACTGATGCATACAATCAAGGATTTGGAGGAGTCTGTGATCAAGACAACCGTGTAGTGGGACCAAGGAGGACTTCCAGATCGTACCATTGGACAAGTGAAAATGCAGAATGAGCACCATGATCTTGATGAGGCTACATGGGAGCTGGAGGATGCCATATGATTGGCACATCCATTTTTGTTGAATTTTGCAGAGCACTGAGGTAGTGCCAGGGTAGCATTTTGTTCAGTTTTGATGAGCACTGAGCACAGTGTTGTTAAAGGGGGAGGGGATTGTAATACCCTAGTTTCAACCCCAATTGCATTAAATTATAAATGATGTAAATAGCGTTAATAAATCATGGTGTGGAGCTCAAGGAAAAGGCCCCGCCATGGATTTAGTCTTCTATGTTTCAGTAATTAAAATCAATGCCAAGGGACATCGTGCTAGTCGATGGCACATTATAATTTTCTACATCATGTAAATATGCAATTAATAAAATACCCACAACTAGCTATGTCAATGCAACATTAAATATATGGGGGCATGGTTTCACAAAGAATGGGGGGGAGATTCAAATTCTTGAGCCAATGGGGAAAACCCATAAAACTGTCAACTACACATTTTTTCCTTTGTGCCCAGTCATCCAAAAGTGGTTGAGTTAGTTAATGCTTGGGGATGGGAAGAGTGTGGGAGTCAAAATTCGAATTGGGAAGCCACCCATTTTTGGGAAAATGTGTTTTTGACTTCTTGGGCAAGTAAATGATTGGAAAACCCATAAAACTGTTAACTACCCATTTTTTCCTTTGTGCCCACTCATCCAAAAGTGGTTGAGTTAGTTAATGCTTGGGGATGGGGAGAGTATGGGAGTCAAAATTCGAATTGGGAAGCCACCCATTTTTGGGAAAATGTGTTTTTGACTTCTTGGGCAAGTAAATGCTTGGAAATGCATGCCCATCCCATTGTTCATCCATTAGTTTGGCTCTCTCACGTATTGGGAATCTCTTGTGTGTTTCCCTTCACTATTTTGGTTGATTTCTCCATTTTTCCCATGGTTGGAAATTCGTTTTGAATCTTGCTGAATGTATGTGCAGTTGGGAAGCCGTTTTTGGGGTCGTTGAGAGTATGTGTAGCTGGGGAAAACCCATTTTGGTGTTGTTGAGTGAATGCGTAGCAGAGATTTATGTTTTGGGGGTTTGAGAGGGTGTTTTTCCCTTTCCTCACGCAGTTGGGAACTCCTGAGCATTTCCCTCCCAAATTTCTATGTTTTCTTCATTATTATCCAAGCTGGAAACTTATTTTTTGTAAATCCCAGTAGCTAGGAAGATACATCTACGTTTTGGGTAGGAATGGAGGTTGTTTTTTCCTCTGTGAATCCATTGAACATTTCCTGAATCGATTTGATCATTTGGGTCATTTTCCCCCATTCACCATTATCAAATTTGGTTCTCAGGACGTTTTTGGTTCATTCCAAAACTTGCATTTTGTTGTGCAGTGCATCCCTGTGTTGGCTTGGTTGAGTTGTGTCCCCTAGTTCCTTGTGGAAATCATGCCCAACTCAGGGGTGGCGGTACTACTGAGAGATTGATGAGAAAACTGACCTATTGTTGGGTGGAACGTTGCAACGATATAGCTGGTTGCGGGACGAGCTTCGCTTCCAAGATAAGTATTCTTGTGTTTAAATCTCTACATTTACCTTTGCTAATGAATTAAGATGAACATGTGAATGAATGAAATGTATTTTTCTTCCGTTGTATGTTAAATATTTATGCATCTATGCATGTTATTAGTTCAATGTATTTCATTTTATGTTCATTGGGCTAATTTTCTTGGATATGATTGCAGTATAGTCGCGTCCTCTCTCTTGTAGAAGGGTGGGCACCTGACAGTACCTCACAAAACATTAAAATAAAAAATAACGCAGTTTTTTTAGTTAACAAACTTTCCATAAAATAAAAATGCTCATCATGTATGATTCACAATAGCGAAAATTTTAGAAACACGTACCTCAACATATTCTTTCAAGCTTTATTTATAAATATGCCCAGAATCGTAGAGGCTCCATGTAATGATCTTTTAGTCATCAAATCAACAATAAAATTTCATTAGATGAATGTCGGTCTCAATGTCAATAGGTCTCCTATGATGAATGCATAGGAACCTAGTAAGCTAGTGCATACACCATTTTTCTCTTCGCTTAGCAACTCATATCTCATTTCCATTTCTAAAAACCAACACATCTTTTCAAAGAAAATATAAAATAAGCATAGTATATTCTAAAATTAAAATGGTGAAGATGCTTAATTCATGCAATGAAGTGAAAGAAAATACAAGCATCTTTCCTCGAAACATCAAATATTTAAAAAGAACAAGAATAATTATAAAAAAAAACATTGAATGCTACAAAGGGCTCAAATCACAATCAAGTATCAAGGAAATAAAAATCTAAGAAAAATAAATGTAATCCAAATTTAAGGAACAAACAAGCCATTTATGAAACTAATTAAGCTAGTACAAAGGGCTAAAACTGCAGTCAAGTATCAAGGGAATAAAAATAAATTTAACCAAAATAAACACAAACTTTCAAATTTGAAAAAATGCTCCAAATGCAAGAAACAACAAACCATTAATATCTTCCAAGATATCAAAGTTTAAAAGTTTTAACTTTTGACTAAGTCCATTACTGTTAAGCGGAAGTATTGTTAAATTAATTATTTAACCTTTAATAATAGGACACTATCTATAAATAGATAAGTCCCAACTTCATTTCCTATCAAATATAAGAAAAAAACAATGTGTTAGTTAACTATCAAAACATCAAACTTCAAATAGATTGCATCAAGGAAATATAGCTCCAATATTATTATATTTAATACAAAGTATAGACTGAAGAACATATTTTTACCTTAAATGCAAGTTAAATTTTATATATGGTTATCCTTCTCCTATCTTGTGGGATATTAAATTCTCAATTATCATGTCAACCCTCACTTTCTGCATGTTGAACATGAACTTATGTAGATTAAATATCATTATGAGCCTCCAAAACATTATGTTCTGTATCAAGTTCATTGGAAACATTTGTTATATTGCATTCTCCTCTTCTCTCACAATCTGATCTCCAAGGTGCTAGAGCTCTATTGAATGGAAAATTGGTAATGTCATACTTTGTTACATATAATCTTAAACAAGTATCCACATTTGTATCAAGCTTGTTCCTCAACTTTTAATTCAATAATGATAATGCACTAAACATTGTCTCATCCTCCACTGATCCCAAAATCATGGTTTGACATAAATCCACTAATTTGAAATACTCTGACATGTTTTCTTGTAAAAATTGACTTTCACCTAAAATAGTCCATAATTTGATTACCACACCATATTCTATAGGTTTCTCCAAATCAAGATATTGATCTAACATTGTTTCAACAAAGCAAGTATGTTGATCATATAATTTTGATGAATCTAATATACCTCCAATGTCTTCTCCTTGTACCTTGACATTCCTACCAAAGTGGTGCACTAAAATACTCAATTTTGCTAAAAAGTCAACTCTCAAAGCGTCTATATCTTTTTCATTATTCCAATATTGAGGGTATACCATAGACATGGCCTCCAATAATTCATCTCGAGGAAATCGTTCTCTTATCTCTAATGATAATGATTATGCAATTTGTATCAAGTTATGTCTCACTGAAATCACAATATCATTGAATTGATCCCTTGACACACGACACTCTTCGGTGGTTTGTCCCATCTTACTAACATATTGAAAGGGAACCATATACCCACACATTTCCATACATAGTCTCCCTTTTTCATCAAATTTCAAATAATTTTCAATCTTTTCTATATCAATGAGAGTAGTCCAACCGTTAAACGTTGGACTTGTAAAAGACCTTGGCATCGTATACAAATTATCCAATGTAAGGCATGCTAATTTCCTTGCATTTGTGTACTCTGCAATATACATTCTATGACTCTGAGCAATTTTCACAAGGACATTCATTTCATGAAGCAAAGGAAGAATTATAGCCAATGTTAATAATATCTCTATATTAGTTGGTAGAAAGAGAAGATCTTGATCTTTGTCTACACAAAAGCGATGTTCATACATCACCCATACCAATGACTTGTACTCACTAAATAGTCTTTGAGCTGGTCCATTCAATGAAATCCACTTTGTATCAACATATTTTAATAGTTTATTTCCATCTGTAATACCATCTACAAATTGTTGAAACTCTGTAAATCGCTTAGGACTATGAAAAAAGTATGCATGAGTCTCACGTACAAGTTCTTCAAATTTTGAAACCAGTGGAAACTTGATTATTGTTTTAAATGCAAGATTCATCCTACGAGCCATACAATGAATATTGATCATAAACAATGAAGCTAATAGTTGTAGTTTGACACAAATCCCATTCCTTTGTCCTTGCATGATTGATGCTCCATCTACTCCAACACATACCAACCTTTTTGCAATCATTAAATCATCCATACCACCAATTTCCTTCAAAGTCTTAATAACAAGTTCATAAATATTTCCAGCTGTAGAACTCTTCTTCATTTTTTGAATCTCAAGTAGATATGAATGCCTAATATGACCATTAACCATATAAATACTCATGCATACCCATGAAGTATTATCAATAGTTGTAACTTCATCCAAAGATAGTGAAAAAAATCTGGCATTTTCAATCTTCTCTTTCAAATCATCCTTTTCTACTTGAGCTAGATATTTTTCCCATTCCCAACCACTCGTTACAGACCAGTGAGAAGATGGAAAATTCGATATGTCAAGAAAAGATACATAGTTCTTATAATCTGGATAATATGTCATAGGACGGCCTCTAGATAAGATGTGAAATACATGGCTTAATTGCATCATCTTGGATAGTAAATTTCTTTCCATTGTTTTTCCAAATAGAGATGTGATAGTCCCTCCACTTCCCTCAAGTTTACTCCTACTTATTAAGTGTTTATTATATTCTTCTTGATATTTGACATGTCGACATTCCTTAGAATATTTCCATTTGGTAATAGACTTCTCCTCACCATTTTCAATTTGCTTGACATAAATATTTCCCGTATGCTTCTCTATTGTATCTAACTTCATTTGCAATTTTACTGTCTTACCCAGTTTCCAACTACATACAATGCATTTAACTACTTGTGGAGCTTCCTTCTCATTTATTGAATTTATTGGTTCAATAAAAGGAAATCGTGAGACCCATTTTGATTGGAATTGTCTCCCTGCGTCCCATTGTTCTTTATTCATTTTTCATGATTGTGATTGATTTTTGTTGCCTCCCAAGGAAAAACCTTAAACATTATCATTGTCAATTTCTGGTTGAATTGCATTTATCTCACTTTGTTCACTAGAGGAACATGTTTTATCATTTGTTATATGGTTAATAGATGTATTCTCATAAGTGTTGACATCTCTCTCATTGATGGGTTGCTCAAAAGAGTTTGAATCATGAAGAGAATCTGGATTCTTGGATTGAGGCTTCTAAAAGTATGATAATGCATCCCTCTATTTTGATGCTTTCTTTCCACGGTCGGTGTTTGACATCTCGTTGAATATTTCACAATTGAAATATCAAATAAATCTAGAAACCCAAAGTGAAACTTGCATGAGAAAATAGAAATAAAATCAATACAATTTGTAAGATATCCATGATGACATGAATTCTATAGGCTAAAAAATTTAAACCTAGTAAACTGTAACAAATATAAAATAAATTATTAAATAGATTAGTTAATTATATGAAAGGGTGTAACCCTTCATGCTCAAAGCCTATAAAGGCGAGCCTCCTTTGTAATTATTATCATCATCCAATATATTATTATTATTCGTATTTCATTATTACAATGATAGTCGGATTCGACTAACGAACAACCGGATTCGGTTGCTCCATTTGGTATCAGAGCGGATTCCCTCCTGCACTCTGAGCTTAGACTCGGCTCATCAATTCCTACTTGAGCTCGGACTCGGCTCATCAATTCCTAATTTCTTCCACTGCTCCATCTCACCCATATCTCTCTCTGCTCCCCTGCCCTCCACTCCCACACTCCATATCACTTCACGCTCCTCCCTCTGCTCCACCTTCTCGACTCCCTTGCCATTATTTACACTTTGTGTAAATTTAGTTTTTAGGCTTTCCCTAGAATATAGGACATTGTCCAAAAACAAAACAAAAAATGTAAAAAGAAAAAAAAGAAGAAAAAAAACGTAAAAAAAAAGGTAAAAGAAAGAAGAAAGTTAAAAAGAAAATATAAAAGAAAAAAAAAGTAAAAAAACAAAAGAAAGGAAAAAGAAAGTTAAAAAAGAAAAGATAAAGTAAGACCAACCCATGGTTTTGCTTTCCAACTTCAACCTAGGTTGCACCCTCCCTCATTCGAGGTATCCCTACAAACAAAAACAATATTAATAAAACAAATATTATTATTATTATTATATAATATTTTAAAACTTATTAATCCACCTTTTAATAAAATATTTAAATATAATATTTTTATATTTATTATTCTATTTCAACACATAAATTAATTATAATTATTATTATTAATTCATTAATTATTTCAAAGACATTGGTTGTCTTTTATTCCTCCATAAGTAAAAATAAACTTCCAAATACACACATTTGCATAAAAGGACCGAGGCTATGATAGAATTAAAAGACAAACTTGAGAAATTGGAGAAGGACATCAAGGCCCTCGTTGCCAACCAAGAAAAATTCAGAGAAGAAATGAAAAATAACAAGGCACTTAAGAAAGAAATCAAAGAAGACGTTGTTCTAGTACTAGGAAGAAAACTTGATGACAAAGTAGACATCATGCACGAGAAACGAAAAGATTTAGATGACAAGGTGTGTGTGATGACACAGGACATAAGCACCATGGCACAAAACTTGAGCATCATGACACAGAACTAGAATACCATGATAATGGAAATGTTACAAAAACTAAGTTCTAATACAAACCATATTGGTAACTCAGATATGTTGGACCACTATGTCAACAAAAATGAGAGTAACAAAATTGATCAAGACAATAAACAAGACAAGGAGACTAAATATCATAAGGATGACAAAAATACCAATAATATATTTTATAAATATAAGCTCGACCAATATCATAATGAGAGTCAAGCCAATATCATTAACAATAAGGACGATCCATACAATGACAAAAGATGGATCCTACAATATGCAAAGGAATCCAAGTCAAAGGAATCAGATATTGTAGATTCATCTTCTACCTTAACTCTTCTACCACCCTAGAGAAACCTAAATGTAACACTATCAGGTGACTTTGAGTGTGAGAAGCCTCACAAAACGCCACTTCTTGAGATAAATCTTAAGGATAATAAAATGGAAACATTATGTGATGACATCATGAGTATTGTGGGACAAGCAATCTCTAAAACAACGCTTGATATGGTCAGTCACAAAAATATTACTCGTATTCATGTACATGGAAAATGGGACAACAATAATAAACATAATGGGGTACAAATTCAAGTTACAAATGAAATGAAAATGACAAACTATTGCGTAAAGAGCAAGCACATACCTAATACAAGTTCTAAAAAAGACATAAATGAAGTAATGACATTGTTTCAACACAAAACGAGAATGAAAAGATGACAACAATAATCTAAACTTTGAGAACAAAGCTCCCTTAAAGGGAGTGGCAATGTAATGAACATAAAATAAGATTATAATTAAATAATTAAATAATTTATAGTTAGGTTAGTATGTAAGGAGGTGTCTCCTCATCATGAATGTCCAAGCCATATTTAAGTCCAAGACATCATTGTAATATTCATCATCTAATATATTATAACATTTATCATTCAAAATGATAGTCGGATTCGACTAATGGACTAACCAGATTCGGTTGCTCCACACCTCCGTATACAAGGTCCAAGACCATGGAGGAACTAAAAGAGAAGATCGAAAAAATGGAGAAGAACATAAAGTCCATTGTCTCTAACCAAGAAGGCTTAAAGAAAAAGATGCAAAATCACAATATATTACTCAAAGATGAGCTTGTTTTGGTACTAGAAATAAGGCTCGACGACAAACTTGGCATCCTAAACAAAAAACAAAAAGACGTGGATGACAAAATGAGTACCGTGATGCAAAACATAAACACATTAACACAGAACATGAGCACCATGACACAAAACCATAATACATTAATCGATATGTTACAAAGGCTCATACCCAGTCCAGGCCAAGTCAGCAGTCCACACATGCTAAATGCCTCATTTCATGTTGCCACCCAGGAAACACTCGCAAAGAATCAAGAAGAATTGCAAAAAGAAATAAAGATTAACAATGTGATGCTTAAGCAAGATATAGAAACACAAGTACTGCCAGATATGGAGGCATGATTAAACAACAAAATAAACACTATAAGTAAAATAGTAGAGAATAAAAAGCTAAAATTCACTGCCAACAATGAAGCAATTCAGATATGTCACTTTCATTGTCCAATAGTTCCGAGCCACCATCAAACCATAAGGCAAAAGGAAATCAACATCGTCCTTACAAAGTGTAACCACCTAAGGCAAAAATAGAGTTGTCGAAATACAATGGGAGTGAAGACCAATGCGTTGCTTGGTTAAACAAAGCAGAAGAATACTTCGACATTTACAACATTCAATCTAATGAGGAGAAGGTGAAATATGCGTCAATGCATATGGAAGGGTACGCCTATAATTGGTACTTATGGTGGAAGAGAGATAATTTTACCTACACTTGGAACTTGTTCAAAAATGATTTTTTTAATAGGTTTCAAGGAATCAAAGAAGATGAATTTTTCAATAAACTTACCAAACTCCAGCAAGTCAGAAACGTTGAGGAATTCACTCATCAATGGGAATCCTTATCAACACAAGTAGTTGGGTTGTCTGACAAGCAAAGACTCGAAACCTATTTAGGGGGTCTTAAACCACACGTCCAAAAATAGTTAAATTTACATGACATACCTAACGTAGAAGTAGCAAGACGTAAAGCAAAAGCCGCATAACGCAAATTGGAAGGAATAAAAACAAAAGGCGATAGCCATTATCGACAAGAAAAAGAGACACAATGTAGGTACTATGTAGATACTTCGTCTCCTGGCCATCAATGCCACAAACCTCAATCATACGCATATGAAATGGAAAATAGATCAAAGTCATCTAACAGTTACGTTGATAATAGAAAAAAGAAGAAAAACATATGTCATCGATGCGGTGATAATTGGACCCCAGGTCATAAATGTAGGAACAATGAGACAATAAAGTGCAAAATCATCAATGGAAAGGAAGTGCAAGTCTCTGCACAAGAGACCTCGTCCGATTCTAATACCGACACCGAGTCAAAATGAAGAATGACACTAGGAAAATACTTAAGCTTTGAGGACAAAGCTTCCTTAAAGGGAGTGGCAATGTAACGAATATAAAATAAATTATTAAATAGATTAGTTAATTATATGAAAGGGTGTAAACCTTCACGCTCAAAGCCTATAAAGGCGAGCCTCATTTGTAATTGTTATCATCATCCAATATATTATTATTATTCATATTTCATTATTACAATGATAGTCGGATTCAACTAATGGACAACCGGATTAGGCTCCATTATACCCATCCATCCATGATTAAATTCAAAATTAGGCTCCACTGTATCAGATGGAGGAAGGTTTTGCAACCTTCTGGACCTATGAAGAGGTTGGTCCTCCACAGTTATAAATTTGACTCACACACCTAAAGGCCAACTAAGAACAAACAAACCAAACAACACATAATAAAATTCTCATAAGTAACAAATACACACTAGATAAAAGATACACCTTCCAAAGGAAATCTTGGGATGATTAGGGCCCAAGTCCAACCAAGGAAGATCGAAGGATGGTTAATTGGTGTCTCGTGAATATTTCTCTAGGTTTAAGCGTTGGAATCACCCAACCTCCCTCCCAAATTGTCAATCGAGGTTACGTTCCAATTCCGTCCTAGGTGTACTATAAATATCCTTCCAATACCACCTATGTAAGATCCTAGTGTCTAGAGACTAAGGCTACCCTATCTACACCGAGAGTCCGGCAGAATAGTCATTGTCCTGGTCGATGCACATGGGCAGGATAGCTAATCCCAAAACCCTATCAATATCGGCACCTCATGGGGCCCAAGAAGTGGTATTTATAAGATCCCCAAACGCACACCAATCCTGGTAAACGATCAAACAAGGAAGTGGAGGGGTATCTCCTCAACCGAGCTCTCACGCAACCTTGTGCTTAACTCCTATGTCAGAGGAGATTTATGGATTATCTCCTGTAGAAGTGGATTTACCTAGAGATAGGCCACTATGTTTGAAATCAACGTGCTTTTGGACAGTTTAAATCTCCTAATCCAAAATCCTAGCCTAAGCTAGTTTATGCTCAAACCTATAAAAATAAAATTACTAATATATTTTAAGTTAAACGTTCTTTTAATGGTTGTATTACTCAAGGTAGCGAAATGAGACTGGATGGTGTTATAGACTCAAGAAAGTGAAAGCAAATGATGTATAAAAATGTCAAAGTGAATGCAACTACCAATGCAATTTTTTTCTTTTTCTTTGTAAATGAAAACTAATGCAACCTTTTTTTTAAGAATTTGAGAAACTACAAGACTTAAAATATTTTTTATTTTTCTGAAAAATTGTGAGAAAAACAACTAATGCAAAATAAAAACATCCTTTTGTCTTTCCATACACTAATGAAGTGATAATTGCATCTTAAGATAGGAAACTGACATTTAGACTATGGAACATAATCCCTTAAATATCTTAATCACGTCCTTGTTTGTTTAGTGAAATGTTTGAAGGAGATTGATCTCGTTGTTGTGAATTGGTCTATTCCATATAGAACTCCACTACAACTCTAGAATGCTTTTAAAAATATTATACCATTATCTCATTAAATAAATCAAAGGAATAAGCAAAATAAGCAAACATTACTAATCAAATTTCAAGATATTCATTCAACAAACGTGCATTAGCTTTTATGAAGGAATATCATAATGTTTATTATAATTTATGCAACTTAGAATTTTATTCCTCCCTAACAACCTTATTTATAACCAAGATGGACCAAATAATGTGCCATTTACATGGCCCATCATACCCCTAAACTCTAAGGTTTTGCATGTCCTCATGCAACAAAACTATTTATTGGTCTCATGCTTCCATTTCCTCTTACATGCTCATATTTCAATTCCTCCATATTTCAAATTCCTCCACATATTCCATGTACCATATGCTTCAACCTTCTATTAACACCTTCCATACACACATCCTGACCTTCTACAAAGGAAATATAGTTTCTTTTAGAAAATTTTGTATTTGCAAAGTGTTATAGCTTGCAGTTTCTATAGTAAATCGAACATGTTAAAAAAGATATTTGTTCTCCGGCTCATATATGTTGTTGCAAGATATCCTTTGTTTCCACCCCAAAATACAATGTCTTCATCATTAAATTCCTATTTTTTGGTGATGTTTTTCATATGGTGTTCACAAGGTGTTACTGCTGCCTAATTTGTTGTTGCAACTATTGTCATGAGAGTTGGGGATGCAATTATATTCCTGCTATTGATTCCTTTGCTCTGATACAGAGATTACACCATTGTGATTTTGTCCATTTAAGAGGACTAATTCATGTAGTGGTACTATATATGTACAAACTAGACTCCTCTAGTTTATACATCATTCTAAAGTGCAAGCTAATCAAAACCTGAGTGCCATATACCACTTTGTTGTAATTTTCTGAGTGAACAACAAACTCTAAAGGGTTTTTCATGTGATTCTAAAATATAGTAAATGAACTCTGGTTTGCGGGACCATGATTTGCTTCTTATATGAACAATAGAACCACCAACAACCATTCCCTTTGAATTGACTCCATCCTATTGTTAGAATATTCCTCTTTATTTGATAACGATAGATATGTCAAAATGTTCAGGATTTTTCATGCAAATATTGTTTTGTAGTAATGTAGGTATTTCTTCCTCACATGAGAGCTACATGCCTGCAAAATAGGAATTTTCTGACATGAAATATATACAGCTCATGAAACCAAATTCATCTTGCATGAAAGAGAAGCTTGAAAACCCTAATTCCTATATAGTATCCAGTTCAAGCCTTCCTGATCAACTATTCATGGAAATATTCATACTAGTTAGGATGATTCATTTGAATCTATAGAAACAATCATTTTTAATAAAAGGAATTTGTCATAAAACTTCTCCACAATAAATAGTAAAACCAAAGTAGGGAAAACTCGATTGTAGCAAGAAGTTTATACACGAGAATTTTGAAATATGAATATATTAGTGACTTGTTCCTCTTGTAACAAAATACCGATGATATTCCTGTATTCCATGTACCTTTCACTTTTGTAATTATTGGTCTAATTTTTTGTGTACTTATAGCTTCCATGCATTGTTTAGACTACTCAATATGCTTTGGGTTGTTAACCCTTAAACTCTCACTTTCGGTCCCTTTGCTAATTCTGCACTTTGTTCCTGCAAACTTGATCTAAAAGAACTTGATTTGTTGTGCAAATGACATCTTCAAATTTTGTTAATTTCATACAAACTCTTAATACTTTGAATTGTCCATCAACTACAACACAATGTGGTGAAGTTCATGTTTGCTTCATGATTACATTTATTGGTTTCATAGTACTTTTTCCCTATGGGACTGTATTTGAATTTGTATTCCTCCGTAAACTCTTCCACTTATAATGAGATTTTATGAATAGATGGAGGAAAATGTCCTATACCACACTTAAAAATTTCAAAAATTGATTTAAAACCATCTGGGAGTATGAGTCAAGATATCGTACCCATGCCAAAACTGCTTCTTGATTCCCCAAGCTTCCTGACTGATTTGCACCTAAACATAATTGAATTATTTGACTCCCTTAAACATAATATTTTCTTATTGAATTGTATGGGAATATAAAGGAACATGTCCCCTACACCATAAAAAAAATATAGACCTTGATTCCAACTTATGAGGGAGTAATGGGGAAATAATCGGCGCTTGAAGGCAATCTAGCAGCACTCCCAGTACAGAGCGCAATGAATCCTTTCTAATGCATACAAAGAAAGAAATGGAGAATAAAAACCTAATAACAAAGCCAATTAAAGGAAATTTCCAACATATTTTTGAATAGTTGCAATTACACTCTAAATACCTCACATAATAAGAGAACTAGTGGCACTATGGATATAGAAACCCCTTTCTCGAGTTATTGAATTCACTTCACTCCAGGAAAATAGGATACCATAAGTGTTTCAGTAATTCGCTATAGCTAAGTTACTGAAATGAATTTTCAAAGGGAAAAGGGCTATCCTCGAGTAACTCTAGTATAATTAAAATGGAATCAACAACTTTCAAATAAGAAACTCCCAAAAATCCATGAAAAAATGCTCAAAATTACACTAAAATGTACCAAATTGAAGGGAAAACAAATGGGGGAAATAATTTTTGGGCAAGGAATGAAGGTTGGACAATAATAAAATTATGCTTCTAGGGAATTGCCTCACCTAATATCAACAGTAAAAGGTTCTATTTCCAGTTTTGGGTATAAATTTGAAGCGATTTCTTGAGGATGAAACCCTAAATCCAACCACTTGTGTGCATCTCAAACTCTTCATCCTCTTGTTCGATTCTGGGAAACTTTGTCGATGAAAACAACCTTCAAGTCTTCTTTCATCATTGGGGGTAAGCCATAAGTTTGACTTAGTTCTCCAAAGTCTTCCTTCACAACTTTGTGGTGTGCTTGTCTAACTACAACTATTTGTCAATTATAGCCTCTACAAAATACTATATCTCGAACTATTGCATCCCATCACCATGCAATCTAACTTTTAGTTCCTTGTGGTGTGGGAAGAAGATTGCAAACTGCCCAATTAATAGCCACCACTTGCATGTTGAAAACAAAGAAAATAAAACTTGTCTTTTGACTGAGCATCTTGTTGGCTCTTTATGAAATGGCAGAGTAGATAAGTTGATGATCAATGAGGGTGGTCTCCCCAATCACTTGAATAGTTCAACTCCTGTGACAGTGAAAAATAAAGTGTTTTGGTCTAAGAGCATGTCTTGATCAAGCCACTTCATCACTCTTTCCCAAATCTTGTGAAAATTGGTCTAAGTGAACCAAAAATTTGACAAAGCATTTCCCATGAACTTACTAGAGTAATATAGGGCCCATATTGCACCTATTTTCCTGGACCAACAAGTCCTACAGCAACCTATCATAGGTGAAAATCATCTCTCACAGGGTCACAAAGACATTCCAATCACTGGAGAACTTAGGTCATGACACTATACCACTTATCACAGGTCTGAATCACTTCAATCACTAAAGAGTCAAGGCATTTGAGCATCACCCCTACCGAAAGTCTCCAACATCTCCCTCTCATAGTGAACTGATCTGTAAAAATTATATACAGAGAGTCCTAGAAGATTTCAGTGAACATGCTCTGATACCAAGTTAAATTTCTGATCACGGTAACAGATTCTGCACTCGAAATTTAAACCCTAAGATTGAAGAAGCTTAAAATCTATACACCAAACAAAACAGTAATTCTAAATGTTGTAAACTACAAATACATCACACTGAAAATGTGAACAACATTTACAATTTTACACAAATATGAACTCTCAAACCTTCATCTGTATTTTATGCTCTAGTGTGAAACCCTAACTACCAAACACTAGATTTGTCACCAAAAATGAATGAATACAATCACCCACTTTGTCTCATTGCATATTATTGGCAAAGAGTCCATGTTAAGACATTAAAAAAACATTGTGTATTTTTACACATAATGTACATGAGAAATGGCGATGTGACTTCTTTGTTTCTAAAACGTTATTTTTGTAGACAAACAGGTCAAGGGAATTTTCAATGTTGATACTAGATATCACAAAGTTATGGAAGAAAACAAGATCCTTTATAATAACCTTCAAGAGCTCAAAGATATCCTTCCTACAATCCCTTCCAAAATTGATTCCATAGTTATACTATCATAAATATGATAATCACTAATTATCTTATCTATTTTTCAGGGATTGGGAAGCATAAGGGTATGTTATAGATTGAGACCCCATTTTGGAGGTCAATCTGACGCTAGTGCGGTGGATTTTATTGGGGACATAGTACAAAACACAAGAAAATATTCTACGCCAACATGATATGTTCAGTACAAGATACATTGTTCTCGCTACTGATATTTCATAATTTTTAGAGAAAGTGGATGTCTCATAAAACCAAGACATCCTCAAGCAAAGTATTGACTCAAAGTTAAAATGGCCACTCGAAATGTCTACTTTAGATAGTCTAAAGTTATATAACTAAACAATTTTTGAAATTCACTAGAAACACCACCCCACTTTTTTTCCAGTTCTACAAGAAAGGGGTGCTTCTAAAAGCTACATCCATCACCAACTACACCTTAAATAAGATAAGAGATGCCAAGGACTTAGGAGAGTTGATACTTTTCAATTTTATATCCATCACTAACTGTACCTTAGATAATATAAGATGATATAATGAGATAAGACACTATTTTTAATGTCCAATTATTGGCCCCAAAAGTAGCTCAATTGGAATAGAATAAATGTACACTCATTGTAGTGCTAAGTGGGAGTGTGAAATCAGTTCTAATATCTAAGCTATAATTAAAACGAAAATATATAATATCTAAGAATCAAGCCATAAAATGGTTGGACACTAGTACAAGAAATAAAACGACAGAGACGGGAAACGAATTGAGTACGTAATTGACATTTCCATCAAAAAGGAATGTGTCAATTGGTGTTAAAACTAACAACCAGATGTTTCCTTTCCTGGGTTTTCATCTTCTCTTGATAAAGAGAAATTCATTTTGCTCTTAGAGTGGATAGAGTATTTGACAGTAAACTGTATTGAGACATTCCCTGGAGTATTCAAAAGAAGCATAGTTGAAGGACAATGGCTAAAAACACATAGGGGGTACCAATCTCCTAGCATGTCTTTTTTATTCAATTTTAATTGGCAATCTGTTGGTTTTTAGTTAAACGACCTTCCCTTCATTGATATTCTATTCTATAGCAAACCCATTGACAACTTCAAGAGGGCCCTCCAATAGTTCGGAGTCACTACTGAGTTTGGGAAGGGATGCGATGTTATCACCAAACATATCCAAATGCACAAGGATATGCAAGCCATAAATAGGCTTTATGAATATCTCCATTGCTTTGAATGGAAACCTTTTGACAGTAACTCTATTAAAATTAGGATTTTGCTGGATGGTGGACTCAGGGGTGAATGGCAAGATTAAAAACAATGTCTAGTTCATAACGAAAATGGCCTCTTTTATCATAGATTAGAAATCCTAGATGAATTCTATCAAGAGGATTTACTTCCTTTCTTTTCTTGTTCTCTTGGTGTATCTCTGTATCCTACAATTGGACATTATTGTAGACTGTGGCTGGATTGGGTATCCACTGATCATCAAGTTTCTGCAGCAGAGTGCTGCTTAGTTTGGAGAAAAATTATAAAACACTGGACCAAATTATCTGAGAAAATAAAGCAACTTCTTGGAAGAGGACCTCTTAAATTGCCATCGTACATAAGCATTGGAGATATTAGATTAAGGTTTTACTTTTCTTATTTAGGTTCCCACAGAGATGGGATATTTTGTATTTTCTTGTAACCCTCTTCATCTATAAAAGGAAGAGGTGTCCATGTAAGTGATATACTCATTTCAGTTGAGGTATTGTTGTTGTACTGTTTGATTTTCTGAGAACCAGAGATGTTTTGAGTGTTGCAGATTCTACTGTGTTCTGTTTGTATTTTCACTTAGCTATGTGTTTGTAGATCTAGCACATACACCAACAATTTTGTAAGTTTAGTTTACTGCTTTCTAGGGTTTTAGATTACAGATCTGCTTACCATGTACTGAAATTTTAACGCGGACAACTAGTAGAAATTTTAATTTATCTTACTTATACTAGGCTAGAAACAATCTTTGTACTAAATCTTGTTTCCAGATTCATGACCTCGCGATTAGTTATGCACTGGAGGGTTGTAAGGTATATACAAAATATGTAGGATTTTTGGGTGGAGTTTATCAAGAATGACAAGTTCAGTTTAACATCATATACAAATTCAAATTAGGCAAGGTCACCAGACTACATAAAGTCTACTTCAGGGTATGCAATCAACTTGGGTTTGGTTGCAATTTAGTGGACTAGAAAGAAGCAAACTATAGTGGTGATATTTCCCACAAAAGCATAGTACAATCTTGCAGTACAAGTTGCACGCAAGGCAGTATGACTAGGGATCTTGGAGGATACATAAGTCCAACAGAGTAGAGAAACCCCCTTGTACTATAATAATTAGGGGCGATTGAAACTAGTGATAAATCCAATTTATCACTCAAAGATAGCATGCTGAGATTCATCGCTAGTTATTCTAAGAGGAAGTTCAAAACAACAAGATTTAACTTTTCTATTGTCCTTCTCAAAACCATTGAGTTGATGTATTCACCAAGCCTTTAATTCAAAGGATAAAATTGTAAAATTTTAAGACAAATTTGGTGTGAAAGCTAATGGATTGGTCGTCAAGTGGGATGATAGAAATATCAACATAATGACCAGGGTTTACTTATGTACACAAATAACAGTTAAGTATTGGGCGTAGGTAAAAGAAAAAACAAATATAACTTCGGCTAGTTAAGGTAAATAAGGTCAAAGTAAATATGATAACCAATGTTTACTTTTAAATGTGATAGCATTATGAATATAATGACCAATGTTTACATATGTACATAAATAGAAGTGAAGTGTCAAGCCTAGGTAATAGTAAAGAAAAATTGAAGTTATCCTAGTTAAGGTAAATAAGATGAAAATTTAATTAAGTAAATTAATGGTTAGGAGTCTAGGACCACTCCCAAATGTCTTGGGGGTTATATCAATTATGTCCAAATACGTACTTAGTGCCTCATGAATGAAGAAACATCTTGCATAGTGCATTTTATCTCTTTAATATTTTGTAATGGACTGGGAACTAAGTGTGACCATGTTCAGATAAACAAAAGTTTAAAAGTTAACAACGTCAAAATATTAACCCATTCAATGTGGGCATTTTGCATATAGAACCACATTCCTTCTACCTCAACTTACTAGCTAATTTCAACATCTAGAAGATAGTCAATGTCAACATCTAGAAGATAGTCAATGTCAACGATGTAAATCTCTGAGTCAACATATTTTGAATAAGTAATATCGACATCTCCAGATCATGTCAAGATTTATTTGATAATCAATGTCAACAATTTGAAGCTTTGTGAGTCACCATGTTTTGAAGTACATCTTGCCCATCTCCAGAACTTCAACTGCCACTTCCAGAAGAAACACTCATGGACACCATAACTCACAACACAGAAACCAATAAATTACTACTTGCATAGGTTGTTGCAAAGGAAGCTTGCCCTCACAAACCAATCAATTCCCTTGACTTGCTTTTCACACCAATTCCCTTGTATCTATAATAGAAATTGAGAATGGCTTCTAAAATATGGAGGAAATGACAAACACTTGTATGATAAATATATTTGAGCTTATTATTTAAATATATTAATTCTATAAAAATGTTAGATCTGGAATTAGTCTATAAATGTTAGATATACTCGTAGGAAAAATATAACATGTTAGATATATTAAATATTATTTCCTACCTATCAGGCCATGGTCTAGCAATAGGACAAAAGACTTACCATAATGATGACCTGAGTTAAAGCCCTGTGAAGCATGCTACCCTGTGTTGTTAGATATATTAAAATTTTATTTCCATAATGTTGACCTGAGTTAAAACCTTGCACATCATGCTATCCTATGTTATTACAGGGGATGCCAATATGGGGAAAGCAAACAAAACCAGATGCAACCCAGGTGACTTTGACAACAAATATTCCCTTTGAACGTGACATCTCAACAATGAAGAATTTTGAGCTTCACAGTGCACTTTCTCAATGTTAAAATGGAAGAGTATTTCTATTGCTTTGCTACCCAAAATAAAGAAATAAAGAAATATTATTTTCTAGTTGTATTGAATATGTTTTGTGGGTATTAAGGTGGGCCTTCTTCCATTAAAAAGGGTACCAAACAATTTTTTCATCAAGAATTTGTACTCTAGATCTGCTTAACAGTGTAGCTTCAATCCGTGTTCAATCCTAGCACAGTTCTAGAATTCTATTTATTCATCCAGCTTCTCATATTGGTCCATATGTTATGGCCAGGATGAAACAGTTGAGCATGCTTTTTTTGGGATGTCAAGCTGCCAAAGTGTTTTGGGCATGGTTTTATGTTGAATATCACATCTTCATTGCCCCATTTTGTTGAAAGATCATATTCTAGGAGACACTTGGATGGTTAAGAACAACTTCAAATTCTTGTGGCACATAGTGTGACAAATTGCTATTGCCTTTCTGTTAGCTTCCAAGTTACTCCAAAAGTGTTTACACCATGTTTGCGGCTGAATATTTGGGCTACATGGTGTACGTTCATTCCCGGATGGTTGAAGTTGGATTGACACATGGAAGATTATCTGCGATAGATTTGTACATTGAAGATAGCTTGCCCAATGGTTGCTTGACCTTGGTTGGGTGCATGATTGGGATTTTTCCCTAAGGCGTTGGAGTTCTCTTGACAGCTTGACCGATGTCCTTCATGATGGCTACATGGAGAATTTCGCTTGCTTGGACATCGCCATACTTGAAAGAGTGTTGTGCATCAAGCCCTAAAGGATACACATGGGGTAGCTTGGAATCATGTCAGGAGGCTTGGGGTTTACTCAAGGATGTCTAGGTTCCAACAGTGTTCATGCAATGGTAGTGGACCCAGTGGAGTACAAGGCTTAGGAGGACTAATGGAGTATGTTACCCCCCATTTCATATGGGTTTCCATTAATGCATATGGGAAAAATTGATGGACTGTCCAAGGGAGTTTTGGGAAATTATCAGGGTCAAAAGACTAGGTACGGGCACTAGCAGTAACGTAACAGTCACCTGCGCAGCATCTTTATGGGTGAAATTGAAGGTTTACAGTATTCCTAATCAAACATATATGCTGATCTATTGTACAGAATCATGTTGATGAATAATATGCAGTCCTATTGCCATCAAAATGGTTTTCCTTACAACTGTTTCATCTTCAGGTGTCTTGACTTGATGATAAAGTTAATCAACATGATGTTCCTGCCTTGAGAATCTAGACACGCTAAAGGAAGTAATGTGTGTCCTAACTCAGAAATAGGGTTGTCGTAAGGAATCTGGGAATTATAGCAGCCTTGAAAAGTAGCACTAATTAGAAGCATGGTCATTAATAATTTAATAGGTCATTTATAATTCTGAGAACCCTTATGGATTCGACCATAAGCATACTATGTTGGTAGTTGAAAAATAACACTTCTATCATTTCAATAATTCCCAAATCCATGAAGTGATCAAGCATCACATAACATTAGTAGCTAACAACTTTTCATATGTCTACACTAGTTATGCAAGTGTAATAGTCATAACTTGCAAGTAGCGCAGGAGCTTACTAACTAAAGAACTTAAGTAGTGAGAACCTCATTCACTGCCCAATATCCATGCAACAATTTACCACAACCACCTTTGCATTACTACCTTAAAGGATAATCCTGATCACTAGATTGGAATTTGTTTTCTCTAACCCTTGTTGATGTTTCCTATTCCACCTTGGCATGTTCCACTCACTATTGACAAGGCTAAATAAATTCACCATTGGAAAAAGATAATGAGAGTAATAGGAATCCATAGAACATCAGTGCAAAAAACAAATAGAGATCCCAGAGTAATAGAATTTCACAGAACATGACATGACTGTCTATGGTCAAATATGGGACTGTCGTGGGTGAGGGTGAAAAAGGCGGCGTGCATGCATATCCTTCGTTTTTAGTCAACAATAGTCCAAAAAGCATTGTTGATAGTCAATTTTGTTGGTAAAATGTTCACCTTCACTCAACAGTCCCTGTGCCTTTCAGACAATTTTGATAGAAGTCTGATAAATCCCATGCCTAAATGCACTTTGCAGATAATCTCTTATGTAACATCATGTCGTACTAAATTTCATGAATAGTGAAAAAGGGCCTCCATGAAAACCAATAAGCAAATGATTAACCAATAGAATCAGGGTCATGGAAAAACACTTAATATCAAATTTTAGCTACAGTAACTACCAAACGATGGTACTTAAGTTTATGATAATTTATTAAAGCATATTTTGGGTAAAGGCAAAGGCCAAGAAATAAGAAAATTTATAACTAACCTTATCAAGGGCGAGAATGGCTAGATTTGGATAACGATGATAGGTTTATCTAGGAGGATGACGCTTTGGGAGTAAGCACCATCAGATTCTAGATAAAATTGTTGGACTTGGAAATCTTGGATTCATAAAATGACTAGTCACAGTATTGTACATTCAAACATAAATGGTTTCTGGTTTCTGTGTCATTTAATATGAAGGTGTTATTATGTTTAATTTTTTTGGGTAAAATTACTTACCCTATATCAACATATGGTTTTTCCAACAAATAGTTTGCACCAATCCTTGGTGCCGCTGCAAACTACTCAGACATGACCTCCAATGTATTAATGCATCTTCAGCCAAAATATTGGATTCTTATTGACCTCAGGAAGGACCTCCAATATATTAATTAAACTCCTTCAGCCAAAATATCGAATTCTTATTGAACTTTGTAACCAATATGATATAATTTTTGAGAAAAATTACTTACCCTATATCAACATTATATGGCTTCCAGCAAATAGTTTGCATCAATCTTTGGAGCCACTGCAAACTACTCAAGCAGGACCTCCAAATCAACATATGGCTTCCAGCAAATAGTTTGCATCAATATTTTGTGCCACTTCAAACTACTCAAGTAGGACCTCCAATGTATTAATGCATCTTCAGCCAAACTATTGGATTCTTACTCAAACTCAGGAAGGACCTCCAATAGATTGATACAACTTATTTAGCCAAAATATCAAATTCTTATTGAATTATGTAACCTATATGATACAAACCTCTTATACTTATATGTAACAGTCATGGGGAGGGTGAAAATTTCTCATTAGAAAAAAAAACTCTTGCATGTGTTAGTTAAATGAAGAAATCAACAAACCAAAAAGGCAGCCTAATATCATAAAATCTGAAAAGGAAGAGCTAGAAGGGTTGTTTCAAAAGAAAACAACAATCTATAGGCTCTCAAGGTTCATCAAACTGAAAAGGAAATGCTAGAAGGGTTGTTTCAAATGGAAAACAACAATTTAATAGGGTCTTATGGCTTAACTCCTACAATCAGAGAAAAAAAGTAACATAGATTTTCAGACAAAACTTGCTACAACTAAGGAGTTGAAGCAAATGGATGAATGATAAAAAAGAAAATCAAGCGTCACTAAATGAAGAGCTTGAACTCCAACTTAGGGCTACTCGAGCTGAATAGCCATCTCTGTGATGTAATCCCATGTAAGTAATATCATGGAATCTTGAAACCCTAGTTTTCAATCATAGGTTGGGTGATTGAAGATGGAGGGCCAGATCTTACGTATATATGTATAGAATGCCATTAATATTACAGAAACAATACTGCACAGTCTAGTAAAAATATATGATGATCTTGCAGAAAGAAAGAACCACTCAAAGTTATGTCAGAAGCATCTTTTCAATCATTTTTGTGTGTTCCTTTTTACAGACCTAGTGGAGTAAGCACTATACTCCACTATAATGAAAACTTTAAATCCTATCAGATGCCAATCATAGGTAATTGGGTGATTGTGGATGGATTATTGTATGTACTGTATGTATGTACAGAGTGTCATTCATATAATTGCATAAAATATCTGCACAAAAGATCATGTGTTTATAAAAAAAATAGTGATAATAAGATTTAGAACAACTGGTCAAGCCCTCAAGGCTAGATTTAGGCAACCCAGAGACTTATGCATGTCACTAATTTTATTAAAATACGAAATTTAGCCCATGGCCGAAATTAGAGGGGTCACCAAAAAGTAGAGGGCGATTTTTCAACATAGAAAAAGTTTTTTTTTTCATTTTAATATATTAGCCCATTTTTTATAAAACCCTGAACTATATTAAATATATTAACCAATACTGTAAAAAAAGAAAAACCAAATTTCGTCATTTTAACAACACCCGAAATCGTGCGTTCGCAACATATTTTCGGCAATGGAGAAAAAACACTCCTGGTTCACCCTGATTTTTCGATGATGGAGCAAACAAATTGTTGGTTCACCTCTGATTTTCTGTGATGGAAACAAAAATTGTTGGTTCACCATTGATTTTCGGTGATGGAGAAAAAAAAAATTGGTTCTCCATCCATTTATGGATCTTAGGAGCAATGTTTTCAAAATATTGGTTTATTTTTCCTAAAATCTGCTTAATTGAGTGATGTTTACCTTCAACCACTACGAATTTGACCATTTTAGGCCCAAATTTGAGAAACAAAACCCTATATAATGCCACAGGAATCTGAAGAATCAATTCAATTTGGGTCAAGACTTTGCTTCAAGCTACTGATCTGGACTCTGCATAGTGCACTCTTTACAAAGGTTAGTAATAGTGAACGTTATGTGTCTTAGAATCTTTCCCCATTTGTTTTCCCTTCAATTTGGTACATTTTAGTGTAATTTTGAGCATTTTTTCATGGATTTTTTGGAGTTTCTTATTTGAAAGTTGTTGATGCTATTTTAAGTATACTAGAGTTACTCGAGGCTAGCCCTTTTCCCTTTGAAAATTTATTTCGGTAACTTAGGGATAGTGAATTAGTGAAATGCTTCTGGTATCCTATTTTCCCAATCAGGTTTCTATTCTCCATTTCTTTCTTTGTATGCATTAGAAAGGATTCATTACACTTTGGCCTGGGAGTGCTGTTAGATTTCCTTCAAGCGCTCGTTAAACCTTGTCATAAATTGATCCAACAGCCGCGGACACACATCACATATCACATATCAACAATCTATAGGCTCTCAAGGCTCATCAAACTAGAAAGGAAATGTTAGAAGGGTTGTTTCAAATGGAAAACAACAATTTAATAGGATCTTATGGCTCAACTCCTATAATCAGAGAATAAAAAGTAACACAGATTTACAGACAAAACTTGTTGCAACTAAGGAGTTGAAGAAAATGGAGGAATGATAAAAAATAAAATCAAGTGTCACTAAATGAAGAGATTGAACTCCAACTTAGGGATGCTCGAGTTGAACAACCATATCAATGATGTAATCCCCTGTAAGTAATATCATGGAATCTTGAAACCCTAGATGTCAATCTTTGGTTGGGTGATTGCAGATGGAGGGCCAGATCTTATGTATGTATGTATGTACAAAATGCCATTAATATTATAGAAACAATACTGCACAGTCTAGTAAAAATATATGATGCTCTTGCAGAAATAATGAACCAATCAGAGTTATGTAAGAAGCATCTTGTCAACCGTTTTTGTGTGTTCCTTTTCACAGACCTAGTGGAGTAACCACTATAATCCACTATCATGAAAACTTTAAATCCTATCAGATGCCAATCATAGGTAATTGGGTGATTGTGGATGGAGCATTGTATGTAATGTATGTATGTACAGAGTGTCATTCATATAATTGCAAAAAATATCTGCATAAAATATCATGTGTTTATAAAAAAAATCAGTGATAATAAGATTCAAAACATATGTTCAAGCCCTCAAGGCTAGATTTAGGCAACCAAGAGACTTCTCCATGTCACTAGTTTTATTAAAATACGAAATTTATCCCATGGGTGAAATTAGAGGGGTCATCAAAAAGTAGAGGGCAATTTTTCAACATAGAAAGGTTTTTTTAATTTTAATATATTGGCCCATTTTTTATAAAACCTCAAACTATATTAAATATACTAGCCAATGTTGTAAAAAAGGAAAAACCAAATTTCGTCATTTAAACAACACCCAAAATCGCACGCTCGCCCCATATTTTCGGTAATGGAGAAAAACCACTCTTGGATCGCCCTGATTTTCGGTGATGGAGCAAACAAACTGTTGGTTCACCCCTGATTTTCTGTGATGGAGAAAAAAATTGTTGGTTCGCTATTGATTTTCGGTGATGGAGAAAAAAACTATTGGCTAACCATCCATTTATGGATCTTAGGAGCAATTTTTTCGGAATATTGGTTGATTTTTCCTAAAATCCGATTAACGGGGTGATTTTTACCTTCAATCACTATGAATTTGATTGTTTCAGGCCCAAATTTGGGGAAAATACCTATATAATGCCACAGGAATCTGTAGAATCAATTCAATTTGCATCTGGACTCTGCTTCAAGCTACCGATATGGACTCTACATAGTGCACTCTTTACACAAGTTAGTAATAGTGAACGTTATGTCTCTCAAATTCTTTCCCCTTTTGTTTTCCCTTCAATTTGGTACATTTTAGTGTAATTTTGAGCATTTTTTCATGGATTTTTTGGAGTTTCTTATTTGAAAGTTGTTCATGCTATTTTAATTATAATAGAGTTATTCAAGACTAGCCCTTTTCCCCTTGAAAATTCATTTCAGTAACTTAGGGATAGCGAATTAGTGAAATGCTTCTAGTATCCTATTTTCTTGGTCAAGTTTCTATTCTCCATTTCTTTCTTTTTATGTGTTAGAAAGGCTACATTGCACTCTGGACTAGGAGTGCTGCCAGATTTCCTTCAAGTGTTGATTAAACCTTGTCATAAACTTCTCCAACAGTCGCGGACACAAATCACATATCACATATCAAAAATCTATAGGCTCTCAAGGCTTATCAAACTGAAAAGGAAATGCTAGAAGGGTTGTTTCAAATGGAAAACAACAATTTAATAGGATCTTATGGCTCAACTCCTACAATCATAGAAAAAAAGTAACACAGATTTACAGACAAAACTTGTTGTGACTAAGGATTTGAAACAAATGGAGGAATGATAAAAAAGAAAATCAAGTGTCACTAAATGAAGAGCTTGAACTCCAACTTAGGGCTGCTCGAGCTAAACATCCATCTCGGTGATGTAATCCCCTGTAAGTAATATCATGGAATACTGGAACCCTAGATGTCAATCACAAGTTGGTTGATTGCAGATGGAGGGCCAAATATTACATATGTATGTATAGAATGCCATTAATATTACAGAAACAATATTGCACAGTCTAGTAAAAATATAAGATGCTCTTCCAGAAAGAAGGAACCACTCATAGTTATGTTAGAAGCATCTTGTCAACCGTTTTTGTGTGTTCCTTTTGACAAACCTAATGGAGTAAGCACTATACTCCACTATCACGAAAACTTTAAATCCTATTAGATGCCAATCATAGGTAATTGGGTGATTGTGGATGGAGTATTGTATGTAATGTATGTATGTACAAAGTGTCATTCATATAATTGTATAAAATATTTTCACAAAAGATTATGTGTTTATAAAAAAAATTAGTGATAATAAGATTCAGAACATCTGGTCAATCCCTCAAGGCTGGATTTAGGCAACCAAGAGACTTCTGCATGTCACTAATTTTATTAAAACATAAACTCAATCCAATTCAATCCATCAATAGTGATTTGGTGACCAGGACACAATATCACATATCACGTATCATAAACCTTGTGATTACTAATGCAAGTCAATCCATCAATATCAAATATAATCATCCATAAAAATAAACTCAGGACACACCATCAGGTACATAACTCCAACTTGTAGGATACATTATAGGCACATAGTATGAGTCACTACAATTCAAGATCAAAACCCTTGTCCATTAGTAGAGAAATACACTATATGCAAGGTTCCAAAATGTATGGCGATGGATCCAAAAATCATTAGGTTGATGACTTGGGGCCCTCTCCTAAAACTATACCTACTCAACTAATCCATCTATAATCTCAAATTTAATGCATCTCATCCATATAGAAATTATTGCTATATTTCTGGAACTCGCTATCAAGGAATGTTCAAAAATCTAGTCTGCTCAAGAAAAAATGAGTGAACTCCCCTACAAAATATGTTATAACAACTATCCAACAAATCCCATTTCCCATCAATAAGAAAGTTGTTCAATCCTTTTTCGAAAAGATAAAATTTATAAGACAAATTATTCCTAACTTCAATGAGATCACAAAACCAATCTCTAGCTTAAGAAGGATCAAGTTTCAAGTGGGATGAGGAAATTCAAAAGCAATTTAACTTGATCAAACAAGACATTGAATTAGACATTGTCTTACTCACTCTTGATTATTCCAAAAACTTCCAACTCTTTTCTTTTTCTTTTGAGTATATAATTGTGGGGATACTATAGCAAAAAAAATATCAAAACTTAGAAAAACTCATAGACTCCATGATCCAATTTCTTAGAGATGTTGAAATTAAGTATATGATAATGGAGAAGTAGGCTTAGGCTCATGTGCAATCCTTTGACACTTTAGAATTTATATCCTATGTACCCCATTCTATGGTCAAGATAATTCTAACTCAACAAGATTGTCTAGGAAATAGAGGAAAGTGGGAAACCCAAATTCAAGAGTATGACTTGGATATTAAACCCACCATTTGATCAGAGGACAAGGCTTATCCTTAATGGTCACAAGAGGAAATCACAATGTCTTAAGCATGAATAAATAATCCTTGAGATGGTATTTGTAGTGATAGATGGATTAAATCAACATGCCTTATACTTGCACATTATTTATTACTGGAAGAACCTCACGAGTCCATACCACGTAATTGACCATAAACAAAAATCATTGATGCTTAAAGCATCAAATTATAGTATCATGCAAGGATTGGGTAGGAGAAACCTAGATGGATTGGTCTTTCATTATGTAGATGATGTTGAAGCACAACAATTGATGAATGATTTTCACAAGGGGTTCTGTGGTGGAAGTTATGCATCTAGGACAACTACTCATAAAATATTGAGGGTTGGTTACTATTGGCCCATTATATTCGTTGAATCCCATAAGTTTGTAAGCAATTACCAACATAACTAAAACTTTATGGATAAGCAAGATCTTGCAACCCTTCATAGTTGAAGCTCCTTTTATGTAGTGGGGTTAGATTTCATTGGAGATTTCAAGGATAATTAAAGTAATGACCATAGGTGGATCCTAAAAACAACATAATACTTTACGAGGTGGGTTGAAGTGATACCCACCAAGTGAGCAACTAATAGTGTGGTGATTGAGTTCCTAGAAGATAAGATCATTACGAGGTTCAATGTTTTTGGAAAAATCACCATCGACAATGCCAAGGATTTCAGTCTAATAGACATGTTAGCATTTTTTTTCAAGTATGGCATTATCCTATCCCAGTCTACAGACTATTAACCTCAGGGAAATAGTCTTGAAGAATCTAGAAAAAATAACCTAATGACCATCTTGAAAAGAATTTTAGGAGAGAAAAAGAGGATCTGGTCTCGTCAGATCAAGTATGCTTTATGGGGTTTTCCTAGTTGCTTCATTCTTAGTCAACCCATACTCCAAGTCTAAAGCTACTAGTTATAGTAGAATTCATATATTATGTCTTTGCTATCATTTTGGAATAGTTTGGGTGATGTTTTGATCACTTTGGAGATATATTTTTGTACTTCGATGAGACCATGCCTTATAGCGTTCATCTCTGAGGTAATTTCATAAATTGTTCCACATTTGGGGAGGTTTCCTAAAGCACATTTGCATACCAGATCTGAAAGGAGCCACTTTTTTCCAACCTTATGGAAATTTTATATGAGACACACATTAAATGGAACCTTCAAATTGCATCATCCGACAGATAGAGGGTTAAGCACAATGCATCTTATGATTATTATCCAAATGAGGCTTTATCTCAAAGTTTGAGCAACTTAAGTTTCTTGCCACATATTCAAGGAATGATGGTTAATTTTGCTAGCATATAGATCAAATATTCCAATAATTTCGTCATAAGGGGAAGCACCGATGTCATTTTCAATCACTCAAATAGGTGTCTAATGTTTTCTTTAGTGTAAATACTATCATAACCCTGGTCGTTTTGCTTGCCTTGATGAGACATTTCGTGGTTTGGAGGTCACTTTAATACTTCGTTTGAGGTATCGATCAGTAGTAGAGGGTTTGTGTCGCAAAATAGGAGAGGTGTTCATCATTGGTTAGCTTGGGGATGAGGGAATTCACTTGGAAAGTGTCCCACTTTACATTACACTTCATTTTCATGGTACTTTAGGAGCGAGACAATGTCCTTAGAGTCCTTATAGTGTTGAAATATTCCACTTTGGAATGATAATGCATTTCTTTTAAAGGGGTTGTTGCACATTTTTATGGAGGTCATTGGCATTTAGAAATTCTAGGGATTTAAAACCCTAGACATTAGGGTTTCATACATCCTTATTGTAGACTTTTTATATTGGAGTTCTATCCTTTAGAGGCTATTTTGGAAGATTTTTTAGCTTGTTTCCCTCATTTGATGAAGGTTCCCCTGATCCTTTGGGGTATCTTAGACATTGTACTTGTAGCTTTGCCCACAACTTTCAGCGCATTTAGCATGTCAAGTTTGTTAGGGTTAATGGAGTGTTTTGAGTTGTTTACTTCTCCTTGGACTAGATCTAATGAACTGATGATTTTTTATTGTAAAGGAAGTTGAGATCCTATCCTATATAAGCGAGCATCTTCCTCATTTGTAACTCATGGTTTTATTTTGAGAGCTCTGTTTATTTTGGATCCCGATTGACATATTTTCCATGGTGTATCTTGAAGTGTAAGGGTTTCTTCTTCATTCAAGGTGTGGCTCCTTTATTTCTATTTCTATTGTTGCTAATGGGTGCTAGAATAGCCTATAACTTGTTAATAGGGCCATAAGAAAGGAAAATTTGTCTCATTGGAAGGGTTTTATGTGAGATTTGTTTTCCCCTATTTCCCTTTGATGTTTTATGCATGAAAAATAAATTATTTTGAGTCATCTTTATAGAGTAATAACTTGTGATACTTCATTGTAAAGGCACACTATAACTAACATTGTTTTGATGTGGCACTGTTTTAGGGAAATCCTAGCTTATTTATAAATTTATTTTTATCATTTTATGGTTTATTAATGGCATGTGCAAAAACATATGAGTTTTCCTAACCTTTCATGAACTAAACCATTTCTTGGACTAGATTCCTTTGACTCCATTGCCTTAGGGATTGGCTCTAGTATTCATGGTCCTCCCATCACCCATTAATTACATATATTACAAAAATTTCTAATGTTTTGCTGAGGTTATCCTATGGAATCCCCCCCTTGAGTTGGAAAAGACTCCAGACTAATCTCTTCCTACATAAGGTCATCCAAAATCTTTGTGAAATACATTAAGTTCTCACAAGCACAAACATCTTGGAAAAAAGGCATCTGAGAAGGAACAAGTACATTTTTTGGCCTTTCTCCCTTCGACCCGCATTCAAACCCTTCTTTTTTCATCAAAAAATCCCAAGATATCGGCCTAACAAAGCAGGGCTCAATTGGAAGCACCTATGATGCAGATGTAGTATCACCCGAGATATCTCCATGGGTAACTTCCATAACTAGGTTTCTACAATTGGGTGGGGATTTCTCCTCTCACAGCACCTTACCAAATCAGTCAACCAAAGCCGAGGGTTGTATTTCCTATTCTTAGTATGTGCATTCAATATATTAACCTACTTATCCATCAACGGAGATTACAACTGTTAATATAAATCCTTAGCACAAATTTTGTCTACCAACAGAGTGACACATGCATATAAGAATTTATTCATAAACAAATGCTTATTCACTCTGTTAAGATCTACTTATTCACAGCATACATTCATTCAACATAAACATATTCATCAAATACACATAAAGACAACATTTAATGTGGAAACCCATCTGGGAAAAAACACAAAGGCACTCTTCATCTATCATGAGAAATATATATAGCACCCTTCATCTGTGCACTCAGCTTACGGACTCTCAGTCTAGATATTCTCTACAATATATACAAACTTCTCTCCTCTCATGCTCTCTATTCGTAGGTCTCTGAAGTTTTCCTCTCCTTCACCCTATTGTCGATCCATGCACAGACTTGATCAACATTCTTCTCTACAACTATACAACTCTACAACTCTTCTAAGACAGGAGCCGATAGAGACCTACCCGCACACAACTTGGGTTCTCCCTTTTATAATTTTTTACATTATAATCAACTAACTTTATTTTGTTAGCTGACAGGATGTCATTCCTATTCTTATACATTCTATTACACTGGCAGTAGGCGGTATCAAACCAAAAATACAAATATGTTGTAATACCAAAGCATGTGTTATTCTAACTGACTTCTTACCCATGATCAATCGAGTTGTCCTTTTCAAATGTTGTACTTCTTCTTCTGTCATGGTTCCTTCCATTATGGTTGCTCTCTTTGCAGCTTCTCTTTCATCGTTGACTCTTCTCCCATGGTTGATTATGTCACAGCTCTTCCTCTATCGCAGCTTCCTTTGTCGTGCAACTATAATCTTCATATTCCCGAGTAGAATTATGGACGAATTCCAGAATTTTTCCTATCTTTTCCTAGGGCCAACAATCCCCCAACAATCACCTGTGGCTTGTCCCGAGCCACACTAGTATGAACCCTCTATTGTGATGACCTTACTTTGAAAATACTGAAATATTTTTACTATCTACGCGGTCTCCTCCCATACTTATGCTTCATTCTTCCTCAAATTATCCACAAGGTTGGAATTGATGTGTTTCAAAGTTGTAAGTCCTACTGACTCTACTGCTTGTTTCACTTTCTATTGTATAGGTTGAATAATACTTGTAACTCTTTATGTCTATACATGTAATTGTGTGACCCTATCAATCCGCTTTTGTTGTTGTGTTCATAGTGTTGTGACTTGTTGTTGTACTTTCTTCATCTCAGAATCCTTAGTCATTTCCTCTGCTAAGGGAAGCTTCTTTATCTCATTCCTCGTTTGATTTACCTCTGTCTCAATAGTGCACAACTGCTCTGTAATTTTCTCAAACTCTTCATCGTCGATCAAAGCTTCCCACGTTTGAGAAATGTGCTCAACTGCCTTAGCACAAAGTGCCTCTGCCTCTTCAATTTTTTTCGCAGCCTCTATTGTTGCTTTCCTTCTTTCTTCCAGTACCTATGGAGGTGTACTGGGTGCCACTTGTGCTTCCAACCCTGCGACCTTTTTGCGGAGGTCCTATGTTATTTATCTAAGTAAAAATACCTTATTATATGCAACCATCTCATGTGTTATGCCTTCATCTGTGAAATTGTTGCAATCTAATGTTACAGTTGTGTCGAACCGGTGCATGTCCTCCTCCTAGGTTTTGGATGTTTGCTCAATTTCTTTAACCATTTTCTTCATCTTACTAACATTCTTGTTTGATTCTCTAACTTTATTAACCAATATTCCTTCCCTGTCCTTAATTTATGTGACTGCGGCATTATGAAAGGTATATACCTCATACAACGGTAGTGCAGAGAAATTTATAGTGACATGTCCAAAACTTTTGGCCATAGAATTTTATCTGTTGTCCCCAAGTTGAGTGCTTCTCCCACCAGTTGAGTCTTTATTGGTGGGATGGGTATGAACACATCGTTTGGCCACTATTCTCACGAGCCAGCTAAGTCCTGCAAAACTAGAAATTGTGGTCTTCAATAAACCACTACACTTACTCTATATTGTTTTGTAAAGCGTCTGTAGTAAGTCTATAAGACTAATTGTTAGCTCTCTTTGGCTCTCATCTGTCTTCTTAAGGATTTGGGTGGATATTTCTTCCATTGCTTCTATAATAAGGGTATAATCGTCATAGTTAAGGCTGACAGTTCTTGTTGATTTGTTATCATTCCTTTTCTTATTCCTTTTCTAAAACTGATATGTCTACTTCCTCTTATTTTTCACTCTCGGGTCTATTGGAGTCATGCCTAACTCATTTTGGGTATTATCTGGGTTTTTGTCTAATGGTTTTTCTCCCTTTTGGGTATTATCTGGGTTTTTCTCTAATGGTTTTTCTCCCTTTCCCCCATACTTTTGTGTATGTGGATCATCATGTCGCTCCTCTTCATCTAGAGATAATTGATCATCTTTGATGGGGACTCTCCATTATTTCATCCAATCTTGGATAATTGCTTCAAGTTCTTTAGATGACAGCTGATATTGTGTCGTAATCCATTGGCATTGTGGGCCTTGTCACTCCTACAGCTAGATATGATGGGTACCAATCATAAACTTGACAACGTTTCAAAACCTCTTAACAGTTTCCTCAGTAAGTCTAGCCTGCTTTCTGACATGATATCGTAGGGAAATTGCGTGCAAACAGAATTCTACATTGTTGTATTTTTGTCTCTACTTCAAATATTTATCGAACCAGATATTTTTGTATCGATCTCCTTGACATAAAATGGGCATATCTACCCCCTAGTAGTTTGTTGGTTCTATCCATGCAACAAATGAAGTCAAAATAAGTATCCATGAATAATGAAATGAGTTACCTTTCTCATGTTCTTCCTCCACATATGCTAACAGTTCATTGACCAAATATTGTGATGAGTTGAGTTGAGCACCTGCTGCAATAATCGTCCATGTGGTGACCTGGTTCAGTCTCATCTTTCATATCAATTTTCCCGATAGAACCTTAGCGAAAAACCGAACATTGTGGTCATTGATAGAGGCAATAAAAAATCCTCTGGTGTCTATGATCAAGTCATACTTGTCTTTTAACTTATTTGACATCAGATTGTCTTACTCTTTTCCCACAAAAAATGGTGTTGGGTCTAGGCCTGCAGGTGGGAGCCCCATAATCACTACTATAAGCTCGACATCCATAGAATTATTATGTTCAAGCCATAGAAATCGACATAGAAATTGACCATGGAATGACACTAATAATTGTTAAGCATGTGCATTCACCTTTGTACTACGACCAAAATGCATCATGTACATCAACGATAGTAAAACTGCTTCGTCGAGTCCTCTTGTCTATTCCATTGGAACTATGTGCTTCAGGACATCCTATGTATCTTTGACATAAACCATGTATTTATCCATTACAAAATCTATAAATTTATATAGGTCATGATCGACAAAGGTCATCTTCATGAGATTTGGGAGTATTTTCCGCGTTATCCAAACTCCTTTTGGTACTTTCGGTGCTACCAGCGTGAACCTTGCATTCTTCGGAATTCTAATCTTAGGCACATCATCTAATCTGGGTGAAATATAATCCGGAAGCATAGTCATAAACATTGTTTCTTCATATTCCAGCGGTGATGGTGCTGGTGCTTTCCTCTTACGAGTACCAAAACGCTTCCTCATTGATGAACTGGGTGGATCTGGTCTCAACCTCACTGGAGGAATTACTAGTGACTATTACATTTCCCTTGCAACCATGAATTCCAATGGAACGTACTCGATTTTTCTTCCATAACGAGTGTGGGTGAACGAGGCAACACTAGATTCCGCAACTGTGCTTGTACTGGAAATGGAAATCACCATACTCAATTGAAAAACTCAATTCGACTCTTGTAGTTGCAGACAACAATGGAACACTCTCACTCGGATGTAGCCGAATGATTAGAAACTTGGGCACAAAGGTGATAATGTCTACATGCTCAATCAGTCAGTCCTTCACACAAGCAAATAATGAATGGAAAGGTGGCAGTGATTTCCGTCATATCATTCGATCGTTCGAATCATTATTCGAAAACCACCATGCAAACCATCACTCGCCTGTCACATTAGTGGTAGTTATTGTGCAATAATGACAAAAGTGACCAAATTTCATCTTGCAACATCTCTTACTTTCCTACAACCTGTATTCAACCTTCAACATATTTCATTCATTGTGATAGACGGATTTTATCCGTCACCAATCTCGTTTGCACCAGACAAACAGTCTGTGGCTTCTTTTTCTTCTTCTTGTGACAAACTAGAAGCCTGTGATCAAAGCATGAAATAAAAATATGCTGAAGATTTTATGATTTTTCTGTTTCTTTATTCTTTTATCTTTTCTCTATTCTTTTCTATTTTCTCTTTTCTCTTTTTTCTTATTCAACCAAGTCGCAGCTATCCTAGTATGGATTTAGTTGACTTCCATTCACCAGTCCTTTGAAATGTGTTCAATCTAACTTATATAGTTGCATTGCACCTCCGTCAGTGATATGTATACAATATACGGTCCTAGTCAATGTGTTTTCATCTTTCCCAGATGCTTTAAAAAAATTATACCATACAGAAGAAAAATGCCTTCGACTTGAAATTACTTACACTCGATGTGTCGATCATGTCATAATTTATGTTGTTCCTTCTCAATGTTTTGATGATAACCTACAACAAAACGGTCTTCTTCCAATTATAGCATCTGCAATAGTATTTCCTCAACAGCAGAAACATATGTCATCTCTGTAATCACATCAATCCTTAGGCTGGGTACAATATATTCCATCAACATTATAGGCTCTTTTCCATACACCAGAAAAAATTCAGTTCGACCTGTCAACTTCTTACATGTCGTGTGGTATGCCCATAGAACTGTAGGAATTTTCTAGTCTTAGTCATCTCTTTGGAGCTTGCAAATCTTTTTCAACGCGTTCTCCAGGATCTTGCTAAATGCTTAGACAACACCATTCACTTGAGGGTGATATGGCATTGTCTTTCTATGTTGGATCTAGAATTCTTCAGTTAATCATTCGATCAACTGATTGACAAAATGCATACCTTGGTGACTTATCAAAATCTTCAAGCATCCAAATTGAGTCAAAACATTCTCGAATAAGAACTTGGCAGGAATCGCAGCAGTACAATCTTTTAGTGGTGTTGCTTTGGACCATCTGGTCAAGTAATTGGTCGCGGTAATAATGTATCTTGCACCCTAACTCTTCCCTGTTGGACTAATAGGTCCCACAAAAAAACATCCCATTTGTAAATTTATTTGCAAAGTTATTTGCAATACTAGTGGATTTTCATCTTGTCGCGAATGATTTCCTGTTATCTTTCACGCTGTAGCTTTTCCAGCTAATTTCCTCCCGTGACACCAGCATGCTCTTCATTCAGTGTCATTGATCACTCGTGTTCCAAGATGTAGCGACGAAGAATCTCATCAAGGTGCATTTTATATAATTGTCCAGTGATCAACCGGAATTCTGCAGCGCACACAACTAGTTGTTTCTTCTGTGTGGTGGTAAATTCATCTCGTGCATATATCGTACACAAAAATTGTACGATATATCTATAGTGATCATCAAGCATTGTTATCGCAAACAATTATGCGTAAGGGAGACTATCATCGAGACTACCAAGTTCTTCTCCACTCTCGATCCTCGATAGATGATCTGACCCTGAATCTAGTCAACACGCCTTAACAATGACTTCAAACTCAAATTCCTAAAAAAGGAGAAGCTACCGACAAATATTCCCCCCCAACATTGGCTTATTGACCAAGTATTTCAATGATGAATGATCTATGTACATTTTGAAATGTCCACTCGACAAGTAGTGTCAAAATTTGTGTAGAGTGTATACCATAGCTAGTCCCTCTCTTTCTATAATGGTATAGTTATTCTATGTTGTTGATAATTTCCTGCTAGCGAAGGCAATAGGACAATCAATCAATCCTTCGCTAGGTTGTGTTAGTACCACGTTGAGCGCAACAGATGCACATCGACATGTACATGATATTCCTTCTTCCAGTTTGGAAATACAAGTATGTGTGTTGTAACCATCTTGTTATTTAAAGTGTCCAGACTCTCTTGGCAATTTTCCATCCACTAGAGCTTAACATCCTTCTTCAATAACTTCTCCATCGGATCAATCACTTTTGCATATCCTTTGATAAATTTTTCAATAGTATCATGTATGTCCCAATTGTGTTCTCAGTTGCTTCACTACGGTAGGTGGTGGTAGGTCGACGATGATCACAATTTTAGCAGGGTCTCCCAATATTCCATTGCAACAAACCACATGGCCCAACATAATTCCAAACGGGGCACAAAAAATACATTTCCTTAAGTTCATCAAAATCTGATACTAGTGACACCATTTCACCATCATGCTGAAGCTCTCAATATCATCCTTAATGAGCCCAAAAATCATCCAATTGTCGAAGTAGACCTCAAGAAATTTATGAATAAAATATTTGAAGGAAAACACATTTATCTTGGAAAAGATAGCAGGAGCATTCTTGAGTCCAAAGGGCACTACTGAGTATTGGAAACAACTCCACTTTTTTGCAAAGGTTGTCTTGTGTCGATCTTCCTTTGTGATTCTGATCTGATAGTATCCAGAGAACCCATCAATAAATTAACAAACTTATAAACCCCCAACACTTTCTAATACCTCGTATGTAAATGGAGTTGGAAATGGGTCATGTAAACAAGCGTCGTTCAATTTCTTGAGGTCGACACAAATCCTCACTTCACTAATAGCCTTTTTATCTTGCACTACTATCAGACTGATCTATTTTGATTCTTGAACCGGTTCTATGATACATGCATCCACCATTCGATCTAGTTATGTCTTGACTTTTTATTTATACCACAGATTCAATCAGTATGGCCGCTTCTTTACAAATTTTGCATCGGGCTTTAGTGGTATTTTCATTTCTCCAGGGTCTCCGAAAATCCCTTTCATTTCTAAGAATTTCCTAGGGAACAGATCCTGAAACTCATGCAATATGTCCGTAATTTTCTCAACCGTGTCTTCATCCTAGTAATCTCCAATATTGGAAAATTTTGGATTCTCTGGGGAGCCAATGTTGATTATTTTTTTCTTTTAGTGGATTAAGAAACTGGTCACTAGAAATACCAAACCCTTCCACTGCGTGCATACATTTTGACTCTGGTATGTTTACGTCAAGTGGGTCATCATCATCAGGTTTTCCCGTCACATTATACCACTCCATCCAATGTTGGATTGTCGCATTGCTCTGATTGAGGTTTGTCATTGTGACAGGGATGTATTCAAATATATTTGTCTTGATTACTTGTAATGAAAAATTAATCAAAGGATGGGCATCAAAAAACTCAAATGTTTGTGTGAAACTAGTAGCTAATTCATCCCATTAAAAAGTCCCTTGTCTCAATTCAAATGATGTATACAAGTTCCTTGGCATCATGTCTAGTGTGTGTATGAATTGATGGACCCATTCATGTCACGTACATTCTTCCCATGTCGCACAACGATACTCAATATGTTCAATAGGATTGGTCAATCCTGTATACTTTTGACCGGTATAGCTGACCTCTTCTCTGAATCATATCCCCATCAACCGTCGACAGTGTGTCCATTTCAAGATAGATTCTCTATGTGCGACCCACCATCTGGTAGGTGTGGATTTCAGTGCAAAGTCTAGGGCAGACAAGCACTGAGCTTCTGTGAATTTTTCTTCAAATTATGTCAGAAACGATGCAAGGTTAGTTAAAAATTTATATGTGGGTAGATCGCTTACCTCAATTCCTACTCGTCGCACATATCATGTAATTCTTGCACACCTTCTCGTGGATACTTCATGTATCTGATTTTGCCAGTTTTCCAACACTTCACCGGAATCCGAAGTACAAGAACTAATACTACACCAACTCATCTTTTTGTTAGTCGTTGGATTCACATAATCGTCCCTTATAGACGTGATGTTGTAAATATAGTCCAAATAATTGCCTTATCCTTCACTATTTACCGGATCGATGTATCTCTAACCATTTATTTGATCAATTGGTGCGACCACCCTTAACTCTGAATCTTCAAATGTTAATATTATTTTCTTAAAATTGATAATGGTCTGATTATAAATCTTCCAGACGATCCCCAAAACTGAAAGATACATATTTGTTTCATTGACAATGTCGATTAATTCAAAATCAGCATACATTCTCAGGCCTTCTACCTCGACAGGCACCTGAGTCAGACGATCGATAGGTAGGACTTTCCACTGGTTTTCTAATCGAAGTTGGCAAGAGACCATGAAAGTCGTGGTTTCCTCGTGCTCTCCCATGTTTGTCTTGTCAAAAAGTTGACATCAAATCCCAAGTCTAGAATAATATAGCCCATACCGTAGTCTCCTATATGGGAAATCATTCTTAACTAGCGACTAGTATTTAATATTTTTCCCACGTGATTAACCTGTTTGTCTGGTTGCACCTCTTCTTTAGGTTCTTCTATTAGAGCTGTCAATTCTGCTACAACATCTTTATCTTGTATTAGTGATAAGCAACTTTTAAAAAATTATGTAATCTTACTAACCTTTCCCATTGGTTGCTTTCCGAACAACTCGTCAAATATTTCAGGCATCTCCATTATTGGTCTTCCAGGTAGTGTAGCAGCAGAATTCAACACTTGATTCTTGTCAACAATTTCTGGTCATGTGTCCAAGAATACTTCCTTTTTTTTTTCAACATTGAATGACACTTTCTTTTTTGTTGTCAGTGACACTTGTGCTTGTTCATGTTGTGCTTCTTGGTTTGCTCCAATCGCAGCACCTCCTCTTGTTACGATAGTAATATGTGGTTCCCTCTGCTGAACAAATATCTTATAAATATTTTGATTGGGGTTTGAGTTGGGATTCTACAGAGGGTTTGGACTTACCACATTTATGTCCTTCCACTTTGCAATCAACTATACATTGTTCGACGATATGATCAAAATATTTGCAGTACGAACATGCCTTCGTAGGACTCGTACACTCCCTAGAAAAATGTCCTCATTGTACAAAATTATAACATATAATTTGGCCTCTTCGACGACCAAATCCTCCTCTTTATCCTCGTCCTCTAAAATTTCCGCCCCCCCTTGGTTGAGGGTATTGTTGCTACTGATACTGATTATGTGGATACTAGGGAAGAGGATACTGAGCTTGTGGGTTCTGAGCTTGATCTCGCTCAGCTTGCATCTTATCTTCATTCTTCATTAAACAGGTATCCACTATTTTCTCTTGCAGCAGCTGGTATGCTCTGCAGTCCTTCACATCATAGCCTACAGATTTGAAAAATTTAGAGTATAAACTAGTCTGTGCACTTACAATATTTTGTAAGTACAAACACTCTTCCAATCGATTTCCTCTAGTTTGGCATATTGTACACCAAGGAATTCCTTGTGTATTTATAGGGTTTGGCGCTCCCGATGTGACATAGTTCATAAACGTCGAGAAATTATATTTATGGTGTCCCTATGTTCTACATCTGGTACACCATAATTCTTCCTTGATCTCTTTCCATTTTGTAATATCCTAAAGCTGCAGCATAAGGTTGGCTAGTTCTGAATGAATTTGCATCATCCCCACACCAGTCTCTCCTATAGGTGAGGATTCCAACTTCATGTCCAACTCTATAGCTTTGGTATGTGACACAATATTTTATTGCATAAAGGGGATTCAAATGTGCGGTAACAACGCTGCAATGCACCATTCTTTTTGTTGTACATCCGACATCTAGAAGCTTACTTTAACCATCATTGTCTTAAATATTTGGTTGAAGTCCCATACATACTCTGTAGATAATTGCTTAATATATTTAATATATTTAATACACTGAGATTCATATTTGGGCTTTCCAAATTCGTCTATTAATCCCACTCAAATTTCGTCGAGTGTTTTCTATGTGACTCCTTTCAGAACCACGGAGAACTCCATGTACCATTCCAATGCATGACCCCTAAGGGTTGTGATCATTTAAGCCTCCTCGTTGGTTTCATCTCTAACCTGTCACATGGTCCACACGGCTTCACATCGAAACCAATGTTGCTTTGGGTATTTTAACCCATTTTCGTTGAAGATCGGTAACTTTATATAATTTTCCTCCATTATATTTGTTCTAGGAACTGCTCGACTAGTGTGAATTCCTTATCTGTTGTTCTCACCACTACTGTAACTTTGATTAATAAACCCACTAGGAGATGAGTTTCTAGATCTTACCTTCGGATACATACGCGGGGTCATCGGTGTGTTGTATTTGTACTCTGGATATGGGGCCTCTTCTTCTTCTTCTTCTTCTCTTTCATATATAGGTTGGTATTCCTCTTCCTCATCGCAAGAATCTCCATCAAAGTGTGACGTCAACTCATATTCTTATCTTCTGTTCATAGTGAAACTTCCTTTTCTAGTCATAGACCTCCTTCTCTTCCTGAATTGAAAACTTCTTCCGCTTTTTAGACGTCTTCCTTCTAGTTAAGTTCCATTATCACCGGGGAACATCTCAACATACTTTGCTCCATTTTTCTCACACTTCCTTTGCGACATATCCCGGGTCTACACACATAAATATTTACTCATAAGACTCCATTCTCAGAATTCCTTTCTCGCATACAAGCATATTTATCCAAATTCATAAATATGTCAGGTATCGTCCTCCTAGTCCTTGGAATAATTTTCTTTTTGCCTCACTATATGATGTTGTTGTGTCGACAACAAATTTAGTGATGTATCCTTCTAAAATATTGTCTACCCAGAAATCAACAACCCTATATATAGGGTTTCTAATAATCATCAACCGTTGAATCAGCTGAGGAATCCACTCTGTCAATTCTCCTCACTGGAATTTTTTTTCACTGGGTTGTTAGCTTCAATAACCACTCATACAACAAAACAGGAAATTCGCAAAAGAAAAGTTCATGAATGTCCATATAAAGTTATCACTCCAACCACTTTGCTGGATTCAACTGTGATCCTTCACTTTCTTCCCGTGCAAATGCTAATACTTTAAAATCCACCCACTCTTGAATTGTTTACTTCGTCGGGTGCCAAAACATATCCCTCACTAAAATGATTCACGGTCCCGATAATGGAACCATTTTTTGGTGTTTCTCCCTTCGAACCAGGTTCAGGCCCTTGTTTTTCCATCAACAAATCCCAAGATATCATCCCGATATAGGAGGGATCAATCGGCACGTAGTCTCACCCAAGATATCTCTATGGATAACTTCCAGAACCAGGTTTCTGCAGTTGAGTGGGAATTTCTCCTCTCATGGCACCTTACCAACTCACTCAACCGAAGTCGGGGGTTGTATTTCCTATTCTTAGTATGTACATTTAAGATATTAACCTACTTATCAGTCGATATATATTACAAAAGTTAATATAAATCCTTAGCACATGTTATGTCTACCCACAGTGCGACACATGCATACAAGAACTTATTCATAAACAAATGCTTATTCACTCTATTAAAATCTACTTATTCACAACATACATTCATTCAACATAAACATATTCATCAAATATACATAAAGACAACATTTAACGTGGAAACCCATTTGGGAAAAAACATAAAGGTGCACTTCATATGGCATGAGAAATATATTTATCACCCTTCGTCTGTGCACTCCGTTTGTAGAATCTATTCTAGATATTCTCTTCGGTCTATACATAATTCTCTCTTATCATGTTCTCTAGGCTTAGGTCTCTGAATTTTTCCTCTCCTTCACCCTACTGTCGATCCGCACACAGCATGGATTGACTTTCTTCTCTACAACTCTACAACTCTTATAATATAAGAGTTGGCATAGACATACCCACACACAGATTAGGTTCTCCCTTTTATAAGTTCTTACTTGTCGTAATCAACCGCCTCTATTGTGTTAGCCGACAGACTATCTTTTCTATTCGTACATTCAGTTACACTGATAGTAGGCACTACCATCCCAAAAATACGAATATGTTTATGACCAAATCCTGACTTCTTACCCACGATCAATCGAGTTGTCCTTTTCAACTGTTGTACTTCTTCTATCCTTGGTCCTCCCATTGCGGCTTCTCTCTTCGCAACTTCTCTTCCGTCGCGTACTCTTCTCCCATGACTGCTTCTGTCGCGACTCTTCCTCCATCGCAGCTTCCTCCATCATGCGACCAGAATCTTCATATTCCTGAGTAGAATTATGGCTCAATTCTACCTATATTTTCCTAAGTCCAACAACATTCAAAGCAATGGAAACAACTTTCTTGTATTCCACCTATCCCCATAACAACTAATTGATCTATCGCTATGTTATCCTACCCAAATAACTCACCACTATATTTGTCTTGCTCGTGGAGGTGATTAGAATTTTATTTCGCAAGAGCATCTATCTATAGACACACAAAAAAATTAAATAAACCAACCAAAGTAAGGGCCATCCATACAATCCTAGTTGACTAACAAATCAACTATCTTGTTCCTGTGCCCTTAATGTGTGTGTGTTATAACTCAAATTGACACTTCTCTATATGTGACGACAGTTTAAAAGATGCCACCTTGAATTGTAGTGTTCGTCACATAAAAGGACACTTATGGATGAAAGAGACTCTATTTCACCACTCATCTTATGGCCTTAAACATTTGGTCAATCCATGTGTTTCCCTTGCATCCAGAAATTTTGTGACATTGTGTTAGGTTTAACTTGGTCCTAATGATCAAGTAAGTTGCGAGTCAGTCGTTGGTTGCCTTCAATTTTCCCATGAATTCAATAGAATATTGAATTCCCTTACTGCTTGTTCTTTGTGTGCGAGTCATTCATCAGTATACTTTGATTTGGTAGCAAATTCCCCACAATATATAAATATTTGAACATAGGGGAGTTAAGGTGGTTTTGGTAACTACGCCATTGATTACAACTTCCTCTTATCTGATGGAAATTGTCTCTACTTACTATAAAAAAGAGAGAGATAGGCCATGGGGGTGATTCCTAAGTAAATTTATGTTGGAGGAATATATTCATCTCCATACCTTTTCCCATATACATTGATACATATTCCCTATGTTCTGAGACTAGTGCCCTTAGATAATTTCATTCCTTTATACATATGGATATTGGTTGGGTTTATTGGAGAACACAAGCAGGAGACACGGAGTCTTGGTTTCGCAAGGTGCATGGGAGATTAAGGAAATCCTGTATTTATTGCTATGCATATATATTTGACATATTTCTCTTCCCAAATTCAATGTTTCTGTTCACTTCATTGTTTGAAGTTCATTTCATTTAACTAGTTAAAGATTAGGTTAAATTTCAATTTCAATATTTATATTAGCATCTATTTGAGGAAGGTTTCTTTGGTTTTTTTGTAGGTCAGAAATATGGAGAAAGTCTGATTAGAGCAAAGAAATCTAGGACCATCCATCATAAACAAGGTACACGATCTTCTTCCCTATTATCTCTTAGATTATATTTGTTTGTATAAGTTGGTCTCAAGGGGCCTATTTTGAATGCTTTTCAACCATAGGGTGTCTATTTGAGTTAACCTAGTATGTTGGTGATAACCCTAGTCATTTGGATGAAATCTTTCAACACAAATGGTGACTCCATTGGGGGAAAACCATCTGATTTAGGGTTTCTAGGTAATTTCATCTAGTTTGCTTGGTTATTACGAGTCTTTTTGCAAGTTTGGTTTGATCTCAAAACTTTGTAGACCTCTCAAATTTTTTTATTTTATTTTTTTCTGAGTTTGATTTTTATTTTCAATCCTTCTAGTACCTATTCATTGTCAATGGTACTTATAGTAGTGAATCATCTTGGAATTTGGTGTTAATGTATTGCACAATAGTGAATGGTTCACTATGAATCTTAGTAACAGTCATGAATTTTCCTATAGGTAGTGACTTTTACACAATGTGATGAGACATCAAAAAGAGGAACTTTTCTATGATGAAGAAATATGCAAAGAAGTCAAGAAAATCCATTGAAGAATCCCTAAAGGACGTTGAAGAAGAACTTCCAGAAGACAAGCAGTGTTAAAGACGAATATATTCCTCACTAAGCGAGAGTGTTGATGTTAATGTAGCATCGAAAAATATTCTTAATTATTCCCAAGGAAAGTAGAAAGAAATCAAGATAACATCTACCCTAATGAAAGGGATAAATTGACCCTAGAAAACAAAATGATAAGTCGACTTGAAAGATAAAATAAATAATAACTAAAAGTACAAGCCGACATAATTATGGAAAATTCTAGTGGAAAGAAGAATATAAACAAATTTCTTTCACTTCATTTTGAACGTACACAATACACACATATATCTCTTAAGTGGTGTGCACTCCTCAATGAGTACAAGTGAAGATCGGGTGATACAAATTTTAGGGTTATCTGATTATCTTATCTCTCTCGGGGTTCTTGTGGAAGAAGAGCACATTCTTGTGCTAAGGCTTATTCTTCATGATTGGTATAGTTCTTGTATTGGATTGATTATTTCTTTTGAGAAAAGTGTGTTGGGTTTTCTCCCATTTGGATTTCCCTGGATAAATCTTTGTGTCTCTCGCGCAAGGCTATCTTTCATTGATCCTTGTTTCTACTTACATTGAAAATGAAACAATGTTATGATTGTGGGATGAAATAAATAATGAAATTATACTACTAAAGTTATGAAAATCTAACAAAAAAACTCATGATAAAGTCAATGATCATAGTGCGATGAGTGGCATGCAGGGGAGAATCCATAGCCCACTATCACCACAACCTAGCTCCTCAATTCTTTAGTTCAACTCCTAATATCAAGGGGGTTTCCATAGAACTTGGTGAAATATATTTTCAATTCCCTACACAATACACAAACATATTTCCTAAGATTAGTGCCTCACAAATTCAAAACTATGAAGAATAAATATCACTAAAAGAGAGGGAGGCGTTAAAGAGACTTATCATGGATCCCAATAAATATAAAATCAAATTGCTACTGCTGTTATAGTATTGCAATGCTGAATATACCTCAAAAAATCGATAAAAATCAATGATAACAATGTCATCCTTACTATACAAAGTGTACCTTGTGTAGTAGGGTAAGGGGGATGAACAATAAGGTGATGGAGAGGCCTCAAAGCAGTTCTTAAAATAGGATATGAAATATTATATGAGCTCTATAAAAAAACTCCAATAGAGTTTGATCCCACTCAACACATTCACCAATGAACTAACCACCCCCTGGGGTTAATACAGGTTTAGAAACCCATTTTCCAAGACTTCAAACTTGAAAAAGTCCTTGATATGTATGTTGTACCTGCAATAACTAATCTGCAATACAAAACCCTAGGCAACACAAACAATGATATATCACACAATATAACCACAAGATTAAAACACCCTCAAAGATCTATCGTTAATTCAACAAGGCCGCATTTTTCTATCCGTACAAAATTTCCAAATTATGAGTATTTTTGGGGATATAATTTTTTTAGCATTTTCCGATACTAAATTTTGGGATTTTTTTAAAAAATGTACAAGAGAATTTTTTTCATTTGAGTCTAGATTGGGTGGTTGGGAGGAATGTTGTTATCCTTTCCACCTGGGTTCAATTCTCACTTTATGACACTTTCTTCTTAGGATTCGACTTTAACTATGTAATGATTGTAATTTTGGCCATACTTTGAGTCTCTGGAATAGAAGGTGTTGGTATTTCTCCCTGTGGAAGTATCCCTCTAACAAAAGGTTAACCTCCATTTAAAAAAATGTACAAGATAATTTGGATAAAGTTGAGTGAAAGATAAGGGGGTATGGCCTTAGTCTTTTCAACCCCGGGGCCATTAGAGATCGAGGTAAACATCCCAACTCAATTTGGCTATTCAATATTTACCAACCAGGTTAAGAGGCTAGTAATCAGGTACTAGGGAAAGAGGATAGTAATGGGATACCAGGTCAACGTAGAAAAATCCCCTAATTAAGGGAACATATGAACTCCAAGGCTCATTGCGGAGAGATCCTTTAAGAGGAACATCCCCTCAAACAAATTTGACAATATCTTACCAACATCAACCAAGAAATAAATCAAGAGATACCTCTTAGGTCCTTCCTTAGCCACAAGTTAATAAAACTGTTCTTAGGATCAACCTTGCAAGATAACATAAACCCTATAAAATTCACCATTCATCAAAAGCCAAAGAGAGAGGTGTGCATCACTCAAAATCTCCAATATACCAAGGTAAAAAGGAAAAAGTACATATTAGAACCCATGTCCATATTTACAAATGAAAGTTGGAAGCCTTATTTATATGAAGCTTCCTTGAGCTAACTTAAATTTAGAGACTACCTTACTAAAAAGCCAAATAATTTAATTTTAGGTTTTGTCACCCACAAGCCGTAGACAAAGCCACAAAAAGACTAAAAACAATGATAAAATGGTGAAATGGTGCAATTGGCTTCATCCAAGTGAGTGATGAGATAGGTTCATGCACCAACTAACCCCAATGACATAGAATATCCCTCAACGTCCTCCCCTTTAGCAAGGTATATCTCTCTAAATGAAGATGGCATCATGGTGATGTGAGCACATATGTACCAAGAGGAGTGATCATACAATGGAGAATAAGTTCCAAGTGGGCATAAGGGAGGTGTGCTAAACTGGGTACAAAAACCCTTACATGTAAAATGATCTCATGCATAGAAAAATATAATTGTGGCTATGAGCCACTAATCCATATGTCCTGATGAACCCATCCCATGAAGCACTAGACACCAACCTAGAGACCAAATGAGCCAACAAGATAGGGGGATTTCATCCATAAAGAGTCAATCAACAATGTCACTAAGCCAACACCTTCTAGAATGAAATCCAAGAGGAGCTACCATGACAATAACTTGGGTATTGAGCCCCGTTAGACCACAACTTTTACATTAACAAGCCCAACTTTATCCTTTTACAATGGAAAAACACTCCTTCACTTTGGTATATCTTAGGAAGCCTCCTTGAGGCCACTAATGAAGCATTCCTAGAAAAATAGAATAAGAGAGACCCTTTGTGCAAATTTCCAATTGCTCAACGTTTTTAATATAGTCCATATGTAATTTGGTCAACTGAACTACGTAGTGAGTGTCACGGTAAAAATGACCATAAAGGATCTTCACAAATTATATCCAGGGGACATAACAATGAAAATATTTATGAAACCTATTAGCACCATAGTTGAAATTGTGGATTGTTTGATTGAAGGGTTTGAAAATGTTCATATGTGAAAATTTTGGTGGAAGCGCTCTTTAGGTTAATGAGTGAGCCTGATCTTTCGTTATGGAACATTAGATGAAGAAAGGGTTTTGATCTACGGTTGTAGATCATTCTGTTGTCTGAACATGGGGAGAAATTGAAATCATCTCATCGATGGAATGGAAGCAAAACAAGTTAAATATCGGCGGTCTAGATTAGAAAGGCTGCAGATCAACGATGGTGAAGCATTTCAAATATCAAAGATGCAAGGATAAAAGAAGTTTTGAAATTTGCAAAATGGGTTAAGAGGTGGAAAGATTGGATAAACAGGATGAGAGCGAAGATAGATCTATGGTCCGAAAAAATTCTGCATATTGAACTAGCACGGAGAAAGTTCAAAATGAAATCCACAGAAAGTGGTAGCGACCACATTAATCAATGGTTCCGATCAGGTTTTGATCAACGGATAAGGTGCATTCAGCAAATGGAAGTTGCACGACTGATCAGTTTTGAAAAAGATTTGTTGAATGTTAAAAGTTTCCACAATTGGACGGTCCTGATGAAGGCAGGTTACAAATCGATGGTTGATATTGAGTCCGCTGAATCAAGTGTGCAGAGCGATAATATTGAATATCGGTATTAAGATCTTGTACATGGACGGCTTAGATTTCAAAGAAAAGCAAATATATGGTATGGATTACGAGAGGTGCACAATGCTTATGAAACATAAAATTTTATAAAAAGCACCTACGTGGAGTTCAAAGGTTTGTTTTTTCTTAGCATTGGAATTGACGATAGCATTGACTATGCTCAAAGTGCCAATGTGGACGGAATCAGAACACTATGCTAATTGAAGACGTAGGCATCTTGAAACTTTCCAAGTACTTCTAAAAATGGAGAAGATGGATGATATGGAAATTGTAGAAGTGGCAGATAGTGAAGAATTAGGGGTTTCCTGTCAGAAGGGTGAGGAAAGCTTCGAAGACAAAAATGTTGAAGTTTATGATACCATTTTATTGAATGAAACCATTGAGACAACTAAAAACAAATTGAAAATTCTTAAGGACCAGGGTAGTGACACCCATGGTGTTTTCAATTCCTTCTTTTATTTTTCTTTGTTTACCAAACCCCCAATTGTCCTGAATTTGTCGAGTGGTGTGCAAGTAATTATTCTGCAACTCAAGAAGTCATTTTGGATAAACCTAAGACTAGGATCCTTTGCCCTATTAATGTATCTGTTATCCGCAAGACCCTATCTGTCCCAGATGATTTTGTTCAGTTATCCCAGGAGGACAAAGAATAAAACATCATTCAATTCTTCCAAAAGTCTACAGCCGAGAGTAAGGAAGCCTTTTTGAAGTCATGTTTAAATCCTGATAGTGAGGTTGTAGGTTTGTCTTATCCTATTGACCTAGTTTTGTTTAATGAAGAAACCCAGTCTTGTGTAAATTTAGACAGTCAATTTTTGGGATTAGACACTAATGGCTATGTTACAGAGTCATTGTTGATTCTGTTGTTTGTCCTAAGTTGAGTCTGAACTTCCAGGTCAGTCTTTCCAATCTTGTTGCCTTAAGTTTGATGAGTTCCTAGCTAAGAACATTTGTTTTCAGTTAATCAACTTCCATGATACCAGAGTTTTTAGATTTCAATCCTTTTTGTTGAAGATGTTCTTATCACATATTGAAGATAGCCTATAGTTTCCTGAATTGGTACTCACTGATGAAATGACCCAGAACTATTGCAAGTTCATGAATGGTTTGATGGCAGAGATATACAACATTTTCTTTAAGGAAATATTGCCCAGGGTATTGCAAGAAATGAAGGAAACTATTAGAACATTAATCCATCATTAGTACCTTAGTTACACTAATTAGTCAATTTTATTGTTTTTTTAAGCTTTAATACACTATGAGGTGGACTAGGGGTGCATAGGTGGCAATATGCCATGTCAAGTTGAGGTTCTATGACCCACAGGGGTACTAAAGCCTATTCAGACAGCCACATATGCATAGCCATCATTGTTGGTGTGCTCCCATTCATTGAATGTGGACAGGCAAGTTGACTTGGGGCGCTAGAGTGGGATTTTGCCCAAATTTGGCTTGATTTGGTGCAATTAATATTGCATTGAGAGTCTAAACCATCGATTTTTCCACACCCACATAGTCCAAGGTGTAATAATTGACCCAACACACATCATCCATGCCACTTCAGTTATTCATGGCCATTTAGAGAGATTTGGGATGAGATTGGCCCACCTATGGGGGTTTGATGCCAATTTGGAAATTTTGGGATTTTTGCTCACAATTGGCTTCCAAAGCCATTCGAATCATTCATGATGTATTTATAAACCTGTTAATAATAATTTCAGAGTTAGACAGTCCAAAAATTATCTTGTTTCCAACTATCATTGTGTGTAATTTAACTGTAATTTGATGGTTTTTGCTGAATCTTGCACCCAAATTTCATTTGTGAACCTCACTAACACTCCTAGATTCTCCTGTGGTTTGAATTACTCACTTTCTAGTTCAAATTTCTCACATGGTATCAAATCTAGTTGGATATTTTGAGTTGCAGACCAAATTCTTAGTGCATTTGAGCTGCTTTGTTAGTGAATTCCAGATAAAATCGAATTGCTGAGTGTAACCCAGTTAGAAATTTTACCACCATCGGCGCAGGAAGTAATGGAGGCAACCCACATCATGCTAACACCTTTAAACTTCTTTGAATGGAAGGCAGAGATGGTGATTCAATTGAGAGCCAAGGGGCTTTTCAGAGTTACTATGGGCACTGAAGTGGAACCAAATTCTACTATGGAAAAAGACAAGTTTTTTAACAAATTGGATGAAGCTTATGGTTTGCTATGTCTGAGCATCTCAAGAGAGTTGTTGTTCCATCTTGACAGTTTGACATCACCAAAGGAGGTTTGGGAGAAACTTGAGTCTCTATTTGGAAAAACTGATGAGCTACGTGGTCACCATCTTGAGCATGAGCTAATAAGGTTGAGCCCAGCGCACTATGACACAATCCAACACTTCTTCACCAAGTTCAAATCACTTGTATTGCAGTTAAAACAATGTGGGATTGATAAGAAGGAAGATCAACTGAGATTGTCTATACTTTCAAAGTTGGGGCCAGATTTCTCAGTCTTTGTGAGCACATTTCACTCAGGCAAACTCACCTTAGAAACTGGAAAATGCCAAGTATGGCAAGTTTCATGGAGTCACTCACTCAAGAGCAGGACAAATTGGTTCAAATGGGTTCCATCAAGACCAAAGATCAAGCACTAGCAGTGGGGGTTTCGAATTCAACAAAGGGCAAACCCAAGTCCAATAATTCGAAGTTATCGAACAAGAAGAAATAATAATAAAAAAACCCAAATCCAATGAGGAAGCTACGAATCCACCCAAAGAAAAGGAGAAGAAAGGGAAAGAGAAGGCCAAATTCTCTTATTGCCACAAGGGACGACATCTATAAATCTCATGCATGAAGAAAACCATAGAAACCATGGTGCAGCTGCTGGAGAAGAACAACATTCCAGTTCCTGACAGTGCTAGGAAGAGAGATGGCAACTCCAGCTCAAGTGAAGGGAAGGAGAAATGCCATGCATTGGTGGAAGGTACTTCTAATTCCTCAACCTTTATTATTGATTCAGGTGCTTCCAAGCATATGGTATCCAGGAGAGAATTCTTCTCCTCCATGAGTTTGAATGCTGGCCCAGTAGTTCGAATGGGAGATGATTCTAAACTCCAAACCAAAGAGTTTGGGAGAATTGATTTAGACCATGGGTTCTTCAGTGATGTACTGTATGTACCATACCTTGCAGCAAATTTGATGTCATTCTACCAGATGACCCATACAGGAGAGCCAAAGAGAGTAATCTTTGCTAGTGACTCTGTAGAGATTTCTGAAATCTCAACAGACCAAATTGTTGCAGTTGGGTATGCTGATCATCATGAGAGAATGTAAAAATTCTCTAATTTCCTCCCTACTTCCAGTGATCAAGCACTTCACTCACATGCCAATGAAGTTTCCAAACTATGGCATGAGAAGTTTGGCAAAATGAATTACAGATATCTCCAAACATTACACAAAGAAGGAATGGTGGAAGGTCTTCTACAAATTCAGCCATCTAATGGAGCATGTATTGGATGTGTGATTGGGAAGCATCCTTAGTAGAGCTACGCGAATTTAAATCGGTTGGTGAATGAGATAAGGAAAGGATGAGTAAGACAAAAAGGTGGTTGGCAGCTAGATGGGTTCATCTTTTGACACATGGTTGTTCCCCAATGGCCCCAAAGGTTAAACATTCCCCCCCTTATTCTTAGGAAATCATGCCCCTTCTCATTATTGTTGCATTGGCATAGCTGGTTGTGGGTATTTTAATTAAAATGCATATTTACATGGTGTCCAACATTATATTGTGCCTTGCTAGCACAAAATACCATCGGCATCGATTTTAATTGCCGAAACATAAAATGGTAATCCATGCCAGGGCTTTTGCCTTTAGCTCCTCACCATGATTAATCACAATATATACATCATATACATTTTTATGCAAACAGGGTCAAAACCGGGGTGTTACACTTCTGGCTCTTTAAATAGGCTTCCAAGATCCAAAACCCTAACTACTTTACATAGTCAAATAATTAGTAAGTACCAACTTCCTAGTGGGCCTTAATCAATAGACATATCCTTTTTAAATTGATTGTTGAGTATTAACTACTCGACCTTATTCAAATGAGATGGTCATATACATTTCTTAGCTAACTACTAAAGTAAGAAGGTTAGGATAGGACCCTAACATTGTTGTTGTTTGGAAGCAAGAGCTCTGCTAGGGTTCTGCGTGCTTGAGTGAGCCTGGTCCTAGTCGTAGGCAACCATGGATCCCCTGGACCCTGAGCCTGAAGGCTTCGACGAACATTTCCACCGAATTGTTGCTTCTTCTGCACCTCCACCGACCAGCGTTCCTTCCTCCTCGTGCTTTGTTAAGCGATCCAAAGTCCTGAATGTCAAGTTATCCTCTACTACTTCAAAGAGGAAGGCTGTTACCTTATCATAAAAAGGCTTGATTGGTTTGTTCACAGGGTTGTGGCCCTCTCCCAAATCTGTTGAAGGCATGGCTCAATAAAAATTGGAGACCTCTTATTCAAGGGGAAGTGCAACAAATCTTCTACAGTAAGGGGTACTTTGTATTCATTTTTGAGAAAAAGGAGGATCAAGATCTGATCTTCAGGAATGGGCCATATTTTATGGGGCCAAGAGGAATGTATCTTAACAAATGGGATCTCTCCTTTGACTCTGAAAAAGAAATTCCTAAGGCAGTGTCGGTATGGGTGAATTTACCCCATCTCTCTTTACATTGTTGGAATGATGAGTATTTTAGCACAATAGGAAATACCCTAGGGAAATACATAGATAAATCAGAGCCAAAAGCCCCCATGTTCTCTTGCGCAAGGATTTGTCTGGAAGTCGACCTAGAGAAAGGGCTTCTTAAAGCCATCAATTTGTCAATACATGGTTGGAACCACATGCAGACTGTGGATTATGAGTAGAGACCTTTTAAATGTAAGCATTTCCATGAATATGGGCATTTTTCCAAGTTTTACCCAAAAAAGCCTGACAAAATCAACTCCAAGGAGAGCCCTGAAGAAGGGTGGAGTGTAGCAAGAAGAAGAAAGGGAGCAAGAGCAACCCCAACACAATCACATTCCACTTCGACAAATAATGCAGTCGAAAATGAGTTTCAAGCTCTAGCTGATGGAGAAAATGAAGAAGTGGAACTTGCTGAGGGAGAAGAAACAAACACCCCCCGGGAGGAGGATTCCCAAAGGAAATGCCCCCTCTTAGATTAGATGAGTAGTTGGTTCAGAGCATACCAGTTCGAACACAGTCAAAAGCTAGACTAGAATCCTTTGCTAACAATGGAGGTACTTGCACCCGGTCTAGGGCAAAGGCAACAACTGACGAAGCCTCAGAAAACTCTAATGAAGAACCAGAGCCATAATCAAAAAAATGGAAGGAGATCCAATAAAACACTCAAAGAACAGGAAGCAGCAAAGGACAGAGTAGCAAGAAAAAAATCCAACCTAGACTTTATGGTAAGAAACCCTCAGGCCAATAAATATCTTCTTAGCCCTGAAGAAGAAAAAAAGGAAAAGGAGAGGGCGCTACATCAACATAAAAAATAATGAATCTGGTCTCTTGGAATTGTTGAGGACTAGGAGGAAACTAGAAAATAGAAGTTGTTAAAAGAATAAAATCAATGGAAGCCAACTCCATCCTCCTCGTCTAAGAGACAAAAAATACAGCTAAAGACAGTCTTTCAACAATAAAAAAAAATTGGCCAAAAGGCGACAGAAAAGTTGTTAGCGCGGTAGGTTCTTCAGGAGGCATCCTCACTTGGTGGGACAAGGACAAATTTTCAATGCGCACAGTAATTGAAAATAAGAACTGGCTCTTTATGGAGCTTGAAGACAAGGAAAATAAGGAAATTCTTTGGGTGGGGAATATTTATGGCCCTATCATCCAGGCTCATAAAGAATCTTTTTGGAACTCCCTAGAAGATCAATGTACAGGGAAAAAACAATATCCCTGTATTATTGTGGGTGACTTCAATGTTACCATATTGTCTGAAGAACACAGGGGTGGCTCCAAAATCATAGACCCTTTTGGTGAGAGGTTGGAGAACCTAATTTCTTTATGGGATTTGATAGACATCAAGCCTAAAAAGGGTAATTTCACATCGAATAACAAAAGGATAGGACCGGGACACATTCCAGCAAGACTCGACCGGGTGTTGTCTAACCCTCATCTTCTAAAGAATTTGTCCTTTCCAGAATCTAAGATTCTTTGCTCTGGTGTCTCAGATCATAAACTAATTTCCTTGTTCCTATCCTCCTTGGGGAAACTAGGACCTCTCCTCTTTCGCTTTAACCATCTCTAGTTGGAATCAGAAGGAGTCATGGACATCATCTACAATGCCTGGAACTGCTTTACCCATGGGGGCTTCACTTGTTGACCAATATCCTATCACGTTAGTTCATATTGTGGGTTTTAAAATTATCAAAAATTGAACCAATATATTGCAGGTATTGGGGGGATGAGGGGTTTAAGGTGGGGGTGGGTAGGGTAGTTTATAAGAAATGAGGTATAAAAAGGGGTGGGGAGGAGGTTTTAAGTATTGGGAGGGGGTTTCAACAAAAATATTTTGGGTCAATATTTCTCGAAATTAAGGGTATTCTTTAATATCCCACGATCACACGTGCTATGTGAGAGGTTCACTAAGTGAAGTCCCCATGGCTTTACCCTGGGATCCTCGGCCTACATATGGGAGCAAAATTTAAAGCGGGTTAAAATTGCTCTCGAGCAATGGGTTTCAAAGCATTACTAGGAGCCAAAGATCAGAAAGTTAGAACTTGTCAAGCAAATGGAAACTTTGCAAGGAAAGATGGAGCAACTTAGAAGTAACCAAGGAATTAATGATACAGTAAATAGAGCTTGAAAAAATTCTGCAAACCACTCTCAGGCAATAGGAGGAAAGCATGAGGTTGCAGTCCATGAACCTTTGGTTAATTGGAGAAGATCAAAATACCAAATTCTTTCAAAATCAATGCAAGGAAAGACAACAGAGGAACACGATAAGGGAGCTTAAAAAGGACGAGGGAGAAACTATCAGAGACCAAACCGAGATCATTAATGAGGTAAGGAGTTTTTTGAAAATCTTTATAATAATGAAGAGGAAGTCTCCCAAGAGGATATGGCTGAAATGGTCAAAGACATTCCCCTTATCGTAAAAACTGAGGATTTAAAAGTTTTAGAAGCCCCAATTTCGAAAGAAGAGATTAAAAAGGCCATATGGTCCCTTCATCCGGACAAAGCTCCTGGGCCAGACAGTTTTACAATCCATTTCTATAGAATGTGTTGGCATTTATTAAAAAAAGATCTGGTTCGCCTTATTTCCTGGTTGTCTAAAGGAAGGATGGGTGGGGAAACAAACTCCACCTTCCTAGCTTTAATCCCAAAAGAGCCCAACCCCATTGCTATTAAACGATTCAGGCCTATCTCTCTTGGCAATGCTTCCTATAATATTTTCTCCAAATTTCTATCCCTCGGGCTGAAACCTATTATCCCCTCCCTAATTTATCCAAACTAGGGAGGCTTCATAGCAGGTCGTCATGCAAGTGATAACATCCTTCTAGTCCAAGAAGCAATACACTCCTGTTTGAAAAAGAGGGAGTCTGCAATGGTTATCAAACTTGATTTAGCCAACGCCTTTAACATACTAAGACATGACTACATCTTTCTGATTTTGGAAAAGTTTGGATTCCCTCCCATATTTATCAAGCAAATTCAACCTGCATAAGTTCCCCATGGGTAGCCCCCTTAATGAATGGATTTCCCTCTGATTTATTCAAAGCCAAAAGAGGGATTAGGTAGGGATGCCCCCTATCCCCTTTCCTCTACATTTTAGTGGCAGACTCTCTGAGTAGAAGACATAATAGACTCCTTGAGGAAGGAATGATTCTAGGACTCTCTTTCAAAGCAGGGATTCAGCCCATTAACCACGTGCTCTTTGTTGATGACTCCATCTTGTTGGGGAGGGCATCCACACAAATTCCTAGGAGCTTCCAGCAGACTCCAAACCTCTTCCTTCTCTCCTTGGGCAGTAAGGCAAATCTGGATAAATGCCAACTTTACGGGTGGCACAATAATGTTAACACCCTCAGAGATATTTCCCATATCGTTAATATTAAAGTTAATCACGAATGGACACATTTCAACTACCCGGGGGTACCTATTACCAAAAAATATTTCTCATTGGCTATGTGGAGACCTGTTATTCAAAAAATAAAAACAAGATACTCTTCATGGGTTCATGTTGGCTCAACATTGCAGGAAAAAGCACTCTCATATATTCAATCATGTCCTACTACCCCATCTATATTAGTTCAATGATTCTCTCCCCTAAGATGATCACAAACAGTATCAGTATGGAAATAAGAAAGTTCCTTTGGCAGGGAGGTAAAGTCCAGAATAAAAAATTTCATCTGGTTAAATGGGATGTTGTTAAGGACCCAAGACTAAATGGGGGATTGGGCATTAAATATCTGGAGCATATGAATAAATCTCTAGGAGCCAAACTAGTATGGAGAATGGTTTCAATAAGTAGGGATTGGTTGAAAGAGGTTATTAGAAAAAATATATATAAGGAAGCCCCGTTCCAAAATTCTTAGTCACCCTTGGGATGGGCAAGGCACATCAATCTGGCAGCTCTGTAAAACTTCTCTGAAGTTGATTCAATCTAACTTCTATTGGATTATTGATAATGGTAAGAAGAACAAAATCGGGGGCAATATAATTCTTGGTAACCCCCCTTTATCTTCTCTCCTCCCCCTGGAGGATCTTTCCGAGTGGGCCATTGATATTGGTATAGAGACTCTTTATGATCTATTGTCCTAGGATCGAAAAGGGAATTGGAATGGATGGAAATTGCTACATCCACCTGAACATTTAAAACATGTTGGTTATCTCCTACTCCCCTACTCCATGGTATAGCCCCCATCAGCAAAAGTTCAAGAGACTCCATTGGGTGGGCCAGCAATGGCATTTATACTGTTAAAGAATGATACAAAATGTTACAAACAAATATAGTCATCGCTTCAACAAATCTATGGAAAAGGTCTGGAATCCAAATTGCATTCCAAAATTCAATTGTTTAATATGGTTGTTAATGCATAACAAACTTCTAACTACAGATAATCTCATCAAAAGAGGAATAGAAGGTCCCTCCCAATGCACCCTATGTAATGCAGATTTAGAGTCCGCCCCGCATCTTTTTCTCCATTACAAAGTTGCCTTACAAGTTTGGAGAACCATCTTGCATCTGGTGTGTGTCCATTTCAAACCCTCAGATTCCCTTGGATAGCTTCTAATAGTCTGGAATAGACTTTATCCAGGATCTCTCAAGAAAAAACCCACCTTAAAGCAGCTTTGGAATGCCATTCCCAAAAATATGTGTTGGCAGATCTGGTTGGCAAGCAACAGATCAATCTTCAAAGGAGAGAAGGTGGTCATAAACCGGATAGTTGGAAAGAAAATTGGAATGACAGTGAAAAAATTAGCTACTAGAGGTCTGGGATTCCCAGACTTAGAGGTCATTCCAACTCGAGTGTCTAAGTGGTGCAACATTTTCTTTCATAGGAGTCCCCCTCAATCCAAAAGATACCATTCCAGGCAACCCTGGGAGATAAGGAAAAATTGGGAAGACCTTTTTCGATGGATTAAAGAGCATAACTCCTACTATTTATTCTTTGATTGTGCCTCAAAAGGAAACCTAGATGAGGCAGGTGCGGGGGGGGGTTGGGTCATTTTGAACCCAAGAGGACAAACAGTAAAATATTTCGCTTGGGGATTGGGGAACAAAACCAACAATGAGGATGAGTGGCTAACCCTCTTACAAGGATTGGAAATGATATATAAAAGAACCATCTCAAGTCTGCTAGTATTTGGGGAATCTCATCAAGTTATTCTCAAAATGGAAACTGGTTATCCATCGGGGTCCATTAAATGCAGAAGACTACACAGCAAGATTTCTCAGCTTCATCTCCCTAAGAACATAGCCTATTTTCATATCCTAAGAGCCAACAATGCTAAGGCAGACTCATTGGAAAACAAGGGGGCTTCTCTCCCTTAAGGTTCCATCTTATCAAATGACAATGACGCAAGTGTCAAACATATCCCCTAAGACTCAAAGTGGTCCCCCCATTTCGCCAGGACATGTCATGGGGTATTTTTTGAACTATAGGCATGATGTTTAAGAATTTTCGCTACCTCTTGGTATCCCATGCAGATATTTGTGGCACGCATGGATTCTTTCATCCACCCTCCTTAAACATCTCTCTCTTCTACTAAACGGTCGTCTCCTCACTCAGACCTTGGTACAAAGGACTCACACTCCAGGATTTTCCTTTGCATGTGCAATGGATTTGCATTGGGATATCACACTTCGTCTTCGGCTTAATTGTTATCCTTTGGCTCTTCAGGATTGTGAGAGATCTCCCAAAGAGAAAGAGCAAACCCCTTGCCAGGATATCGCTGTCGGATTGTTGTTGCTCGCAGATAGTTCAAGCCCTCTGCTTCTCTCTCGATCGTTTGATGAGGTTATAGACCTGTCTTTTATTACTGTTGGGGTTAATATTTCTATTAACCGTGTCCTATATGAGTGTATAGAACCCTCACCTTGTGCTTCGGACTATGGCGAGCTAGCGTGCTTATCCTCCTCTCTGCGACTAGGGGATTTGGAGCCCCGTTTCTGTTTCGGCGACCCTAATTTGGTTATCTATTCAGAGCGATATCTTTGGATTTCTTGTGAAGATATCCAGAGTCTTAGCAGAAATTTAAATCCTTTTCGGGTAGGTAAGGAGCAAAGAAGTATGGACCTGATTCAGAGGACTGTTACAGAAGGATTTGACGATATAAAGGTCAATATTCGACACTTGGCAGATTTTGTATTTGTGGGAGTAACAGATAACAGGGAGACAACTAAGGAAGTAAAGCAGGTTGTGGATGATGTGAAATACATCTCCTACCAAACAAGTTGCCATGATTCAAGGATTGAAGACCATGATATGGATTTAAAAGAAATTATGGGTAAGATTGACCGTATGCAGGAAGATATCCAAAGATTAGTGCATCTTAACCAGGAAAACCACATCCAGGACAACCCAGCACCAACGACACAGAGAATGGAGGAAGGTTCGGTGACCCAACTTGTGGATTTTAACAGGAAAACTTAATTCATCCTGTTTAGTCCATGTTTTTTTGCATAGTCCTAAATCAACAGTTTATCCAATTATACACTACATCTGTGAATATTAAGAATAGGAACTACTTCAGTGGTTTTAGCAGGCCTTCTCTTTGGCTATATTTTTTTTTAGTTTCCTCTATACTGCTAGAATATTACTACTGCTGCAATTTTGTACTGAATGGTTGTGCACATCCCCTTTAATATATTTCCTTCTTAGTTTCCATTAAAAAAAACATTGTTGTTGTTTCCACTGGAGTTTGTACCTAGACTATAGAAGTGCAAAGCCCAGACATCTTAAATCAACGAAAACTAAATCTAAAGAGTGGTTGCATTTCTTGAGGTCTTAAAGGAACGATAAGGTTCAAGGTTCCAAGATTCAAAGAAAGGAATCAACTTAGGATGATGGTATATTCAATAACAAATGCAAAGAGTGTGTGAACACAATTTAAATAATGACATGAATATGATTTAAAACCTAATACTTGACAACTATCTTCAAATATCATGAAAATATGGGTGAACAGAAACACTTTCTCAACAAGAAATATGGTAAAGCATACCTACTCATGAGCATTTAAAGACAAACATTTATTAGAAAATAGGATCATAAACAGGCTAATTAAATAGATCATAAGCATTTACCATCGTAATGACTAAATATGGCTCATATCATATATCATATATCATTCCAAATTATAGTCTTGCAATATGCTTATAGAGAATTAAAACATCTTGGTTGCATATAGCTATGAGGTCTCGTAAACCATACTTCAAAAGAAAACCCAACTCCTATCTCTACTTTTGTCTTTATATTTATATTCATACAAAGGCGTTTTAGAAACAATCTTACATCCAAACTGTTAGGATTGAATTTACTAAAAATATAAGTAAATAAAACTAATTGTTCAATGACATGCCACATCATAATATCTTATGCCACCTATTCATTTGAAAAAATAAACATTAACCACTTCAAAATTTGAATGCCACATGTACATGTATGAATGGAAACTATTAGATATGACGAGATGCTTCATCCAACATAGTCAAAACATCCAATGCATAGGATCTCTTATGTATTCATAAGTAGTCTTTCTTCATTGTCTGCACTTTTCCTTGAAGCTCCTGGTTCTGCTTGCTTAGCTCTTCATTCTTTTCCTAAGACAATTTCCTTCTTTTCACAACCTCTTCAATAGCTTGAACTAAATCGACATAGTTTGTATTAATTTCTTTCAAATCCTCTCTCAATCTTCGATTAGCTTGAACCAATTGATCATTAAAATGATTCAGATGTGAATTCTAAGTATTATAATGATGCAAATCCTTTCACAGGTTTATGATTTCAGTCTTTTCTTCTACTTTTAACCTGTCTTCAGAAGTATCCAAATGTTAATTCATTTCTTCCTCATTTAAACTCTCATCCACATGAACCTTTTTATGTTCAAGACTATGCTTCAGAATTTGGGCATCTACAGACTTTGTCTTTTGTTCAATTGATGTATGGCTTAAGCCTTCTTTAAATTCTGGGATGACTGCTTTACCCTTGTTAGCATATTCCTTATTGGCAACTCTGGAAGAAGTTTAATTATTTCTTCAATATTTTCCAAGGCTTGAGAAAATATTTCCTCCATCTCTTTGGACTTAGTATCTTCTTCACTATTGGATTCATCAACATCAACTATGGTTTCATTCTTCAATTTAGTATTAAGATCCCTTTTCATATTCAATTGAAATTTATTGGAAGCCCTAGTTTTAGGTCGCCATTGAGCATATTTGGAATTTCAAGAGAGTGTAAACCCTTTTTTCTTTCAAAGATGTTGTTTCAGACTTACCTCTTTTGTGTGCTTTCTCCATTATATCTTCTTTTGGATGACCTGGAGTTTTAGGAGTTCTCACAATTTGCTCTTCATCATCTTTAGACTATTTTTTTATATTCTTTTCCAACATATTTTGTACCGGGATCTTTAGGAAGCTGACATGCATGCTCTGCAGATTTCCTTTTATAACGTTTGTATTGTTTGACAGTTTTCACATTATCATGACTTTCTTTTTCAGACATAGAAGCCATTCTTTTTTGAATTCAAGGATATTTTTCTTCTTTACTCTTTCCAATAGTCTGTTCCTCTTCAACATATGTTGTTTCTACCTCAAACCTTGATTAGAAAAGGAAATGTAGCCAAGTCCAACTTTTCTTCCTTGAACCGTTAGGAATTAGTAGCTTTATCAACCCATGGTGAAAAATACTATGGGATGTATGATCTGGATGATTTCTCACCTGAGTCACCAATTTAGATAGACTTTTCATTAGATAAAATGTAAATTAAGCTTTGATGCCCCTACAAAAAGAAGCAGAAAATGGAGATGATACCTATACACTATGGAAAATATGCCCTCACAAGTAACATAATCCTAGAATATGCTTATAACATCTCTCCATTCTTCCATCAATGAGTTATGATGAATTCCCTTACTCCAATCTAGACTTTCAAGCCCTAGCAAGAGGAACAAGTTTAAATCAGCTTCGAAAGGGAATTTTTAAACCATCAATCACCTTCAGTGGACAACCTTGTTGATTCTGCAATCGATGCCTCTAAGACTTCAAAGCTCATACTAGCAAAATTAGCATGTGTACCTGTGAAATTCCTTGTAAAGTATAGAGAAACTTCAACATTAAGGCCTTTAATTTGTTCGAAGAACGAATACCAACCTGCATCCATGAAAAAAATTAGCACATTCAAGAATTTCCTTTTCCCACATCATATTAATTTGTTCAAACCTAAAGATTTTATTATTTTTCTTCTTCATCATGTTACTGCCAGACACCTAGTAGACCATAATATTATGGAAAAAACCTGAATTTGATTTAAGAACAGATGTCGCACCTTATCACAACCAATGAAATATGGAAATTAGGGAAAAATCAAATAATGCTCCATAAATCAAACACTGGGCCTGCAAGTTCTTCGCCATCCAAGTTCTGCAGTACAAAAGTATCATTTCCCAAATTTTTTGATATTTTGAAAGGCCCTAACCACAAATTATCAAATTTCCCATGCTTACGTTTTTCATCTCTCTGTGCATCCCATATGAGTACCATAACACCCATTAGAAAGGTATCTTCTTTTAGTTTTCTGTCAAATCTTTATTTTACCTTGTTCTTGTATGCCTCTGATTTTTCCACCGATGCTTCTCTTTCTTGTTGAGCATTATCAGTCACTAATTTCCTTAGACAACCAAATATACTTAAAATATTTTCTTGAATAAAATTTATAATGACTTTATCAGTTTCCCTTCTTATGGGAATTGCTTCTACCAACTGGGAAAGAAATCAGTGGTTGTTAAAATCCATTTATGTTTCCCACTCAAGGAAGGATTAATATCACCTATAAAATCTAAACCCCATTTTTGAAATGGAGCATTAATTGCAATGGGTTTTAAAGGAAAAGACGGAAGCTTTTGATTACCGACAAACTTTTGACATTGCATACAACCTTTTACTTGACCATAAACATCTGTAAACAAGGTAGGCCACTAAGAACCTTCTCTTAAGATATTGAATGTTGTTGCTTTCTAATATTTATGACCCCCGCATGAAACTTCATGTAATTTTGTAGTGACTGAATCAGCTTCAGACCTATCCAAACATCTAAGAAGCATCCCTTCAGGGTACCTCTAATAAAAAAATTGGTTAGTTAAATCATATTTGATAGCTTTAAGTTTTAATGACCTACATTCACTTTTATTCAAACTAGGGGGACATTGTAAATGTAGCAAAAAATAAATTATTTCAGCATACCATAGAGACTCAACATACTTATCATAAATCTGCTCTTTGTTTTGTTCTTTCTGCAATTCTTCTTGTATCGATTGTTTTGCTATCAAACGAAGACCTAATCCCTAACAGTTTGAATCTGTAAGAACTCTATCCAAACCCCGTCCTTTCACTAATTTATTAAGACTAATTTCAACATCATATTCCATAATATTAGCTATCCAATTCCCTCTTTTCCTTATATTGTCAGGCTGCACCATAATTTCTTTGACCGTTGCACTAGGCACATAAGCTATGATTTTCGATTGTAAAATGTAAATCCTAAAGAACTTCAGAGATTAACCAATGCACGAGCCTATTTTTCCCTTATACAATAGTTAAGATTCGAGTCTCTTAATGTTTTACTAAATAATGAAACAGACTGTTCTAAACCTTCAGAATTTTTTTGCAATAATACTACAGCTACAGTATCTTTCGATGCAAAAGAAAAAGTTAAAAATTCTTTAGTAAAATATGGACTTACCAACACTAGTGCTTCCATAAGGGCATGTTTTATCTTCTCAAATGACAATATACCTTCAGTTAGCCATTTTACATCTCTATATTTCTTTAGCATGTCTGTAATATGTTTAATAATCTCTGCAAAGTTGGGAATGAACCACCTCAAAAAAAAATGTAACAAAATGTTGGTTGTGGAGCCTAATCTTCCAAATTCAGAGATGTTATTGTTTAGATGTGTTTGTACCCCATTTTTACTATACACTCATCCCAATTTGGGTTTGCGGGGCTCCAAGGGCCAGCGGGCCCCTAACGAGGGTTCAAGGGCAGTACCCCCTAGAAAGGGGGTTTGGGGTGAAGCCCCCGAAAGAAATTTCTGGGATGTTTGTTGGCCAACAATTTGCAGACCCATGGTATTGGGTAACCTGTATTATTTTTCCATGCCAATTCCCCTATAAAAGGAAAGCATTATAATACAACTGGGTATTGTATTGTAGCATTGTAAACAATCTCTGCGATGGTGAGAGAGAGACTGTGAGAGTGTGAAGAAGAAGTGCAGTGGGGTTGTTGCAGGATGTATCCCTTCATTTTGTTGGATGGTATAATAATAAAGGACTAGCAAATTCTATGTGGGCGTAGCCCATCTTGGGTGAACCACATTATATATGTGTCTCTATTGTAATGTGTTTAAGATTTGCATCTTGTTTAAATATTTAATTGTATAATTGTTATTGCTCTGCGGTCCTATTTTTATAACACAAAATATTGAATCTCTTTTTTATTTCTAGGAATACTAATCTTCATGATGGATTTAAGACGTTCAGGATCTATGTTAATCCCTTCAGCATAAACTATATGACCCGGGAGCTTACCTTCTGTCATGGCGAAATGAAATTTATTTGTATTCAAAGAGAGTCCAAATTTTATGCATTTAAGAAAGGTTTGTATCATATGTTTTAGGTGTTCATCATCAAATTTAGAGAATATTGTAATATCATCTAGATAGATAACTACAAACTTCTATGTCTTACCAACAACGACTATATCCATAGCTCTCTGAAATGTGGCACCAACATTCATGAGTCCGAATGGAATTTTGTCATACATAAACGTGCCCCAAGGAGTAGTGAAGGTTGTTTTTTTTCTATCCTCCAGTAGTAAAGGTTGATTGTACCCAAAGAATCCATCAATCATTGATATTCTCTAAGAACCCACCACTCTTTGCAAAATTTGATCAATTTTGGGCAATGGATAATTGTCTTTAAGGGAGCATCTATTCAAATTATGAAAATCTACACAAAGCCTTATTTCCTCATTCTTCTTACGTATAGGAACCTAGTTTGCTACCTAGGAAGAATATCTAAGAAGTACAACAATTTTTTTTATCTAAGAGCTTTTTTACCTCTTTTCCAGTGATTGCTAGTAACGTTGGATTCATACGTCTTAGTTTATGTCTGAAAGGCTTTGTGTTCGACTTTAATGGAATCTTGTGTTGATTATATTAGTATCATATGTCTTCACATATTCATACAACCAGGAAAAAATATCTACAAACTCTTTCAATAGCTTAATGTATATTTTTCTTTGTTCATTTGAAAGTGCTTTAGATAACTTAGTGAGCTTTGGATTATCTGCAGTGCCAATATTACAGCTCAAAACATTTTCTTCAGATGACCGCATAGTGGGTTTCAATAAGGTGTCATTGTTAGAAAACAGTCTCTCCAAAGGGACAATACCTTTGGGAATACAATTTCCTTTCAATTCAATTATACCATGACCACCAATTGAATTTTTAAAACAAAAAGCATTTTCATCCATCCAAACATATTCATCTTGATCAATTAATGAAGTGGAAAACTCGCCTGTTAATTCCAAGAATTTCCTAATCTCTTGATCATCATGAAACGCCCTCCAATGTTTAATGTTATCCGGAATTGAAGGCATGTATTCAACTTCAATTGGATATCTGAGATGAGTTTATTATGGCACTTTAAAATAAGTTGTTGCTAACGCCAAAGAATCAAGTGTTTGATTGTGGTCTCTCAGAATAAAATATATATTAAATGCTCAGAAAAAATTGTCCACAAGATCCCATACCTCATTTCTGTAAACTTTTAACAGCTAATGTTTTACCTGATAAACATTATTAACCTACTGAAGCACTAAATCAAGGTCACCAAAAACAGTCAGTTGTTGAATATTTAAATCTTTCGCAGCCCTTATACCCAATATTTTTTTTTAACTAAAACGAATATTTTTTTGTGTTTTAAAAAAACTTGGTTGGGCCTTCACCCAATTTACATCTATTCCAAGATATACAATTCCTTGTTTCCAAAACTACTCATTTGCTAGGTTACTACTTTTGACATTGCCCATCAATTCTCTATTATGGAATTTGATGCATCAATCTAGGTCCTTCATTCAAACTTAACATTCCTGTAGGTAGTTGGCAGCTCTGATTAGCTTTGAAATCCTCCTTTTTATTCAATTCTCGAAGAATGTGATGAGGGCTAACAGAAACAATGCCTAACGAGATGAAATACAACCTTTGCATAGTCACATTCAAGCTTAGATTGTTAAAATTTGTATCAGAGTTTAAATCTTTGATTAGAATTTCTGAGTCTCCAAATATTTGAAGGTTGTGGTGTCCAGCTTCCTTCATAAGTTGATAGGATTTTAAAAGGACAAATATTTCTACTTGATTACTTGTGCTTTGTCCTTAACCCCAGCTGAAACTAGTTTCTACCCTTCCTCTCGGGTAGTAAATCATTCCCCCTACCCCGGATTTCCTCGGACTTCCTTTTGACGCTCCATCGAAGAAGATTGAGACTTTATTTTTTCTTTGCCACCATTCTGAAATTCTTTTTCCAGAAGTCTCACAAGCCAATTTGGTTTGGTAACAAGCCTACCAAAACCCATTTGAATTTTATCTAGCTGTAGCAGTCCAAGCCAATTATGCTCAGCTGTGAATTTAATGGGATCAATTTTAAATTTATTTCCAACAACTTCCAACAGAATAGCATTACTTTAGTTGCTACAATTTTTGGTTTGATGGGCTTGTTGTTAAAAATCAATTCATTTCTTGCTAACCAGAGTTTCCACCATAAAAAATTTGGAATGGCTTGCCAAATTTTCCTCTATTCATGACTGTTTGAGAGATTTCCTAGGTACCTTGACATCCAGCTTGCAAATACGCTTACAATTTCTATATTCGAAGGTGTTGGAACCAACAATCCACTTAATATATGCGCCCAGGCCTTCTAAGTAAAAACACAATCAACAAACACATGGTCTGAAGTCTCTTTGGATTGATTACAAAGGGAACATCTGAACGGTCCTAAAAATCCTCTTCTTGACAGATTTTCACCTGTTAGAGCTTTCTTTTGCATTAATATCCACGTAAAAAAAATAAATTTTGGAATATGTTGGAGCAGGATCCCGCAGCTACAGAAGAAGCTGCTAATTTTGGCGGAAAGAGAGAAGTTTTGGAGGAAAAAGGACAGGGCAGAGCTACGACGGTGTAGCACGTTTCCAGCTGGAGAGCAGAGCCGGAAACTATGACTTTTGGGATAGAAGAGTCAAGAAGGCAACGGTACCAGAGCGGCAGAGAGAAGAAAGCTCAACCACTGCATTGAAGCCAGCGACGGAAGACAGGAGGGCTCAGCGACCCTCATAAAGAAGAAGGAGCAACGAGGCTCAAGCATTGAAGGCGAAGGACAGAAAGAGAAGCGGTGCACAGTACCCATGGTCAGTGCCGGGAAGCATGGAAGACTGCAGAGAGTTGCGGTGTGACAGGAAGCGGCTAGCTCAAGGACAGAGAGGACCGACTGTCACTATTTAGGGTATGGGTTTACTGTTGGGACAGGCCCACAGTGTTGTAATGGCACGACCTTCGGGCTGCCTATAAAAGCTTGCATTTTTGTATTGTAAAGGGTTGGTTGGGTAGCTAATCAATCAGTAGATAGTCGGTCAGTTGATAGTATTGC
>LPNX010313235.1:0-11341 GCA_001517045.1 Pseudotsuga menziesii | reverse complement strand
AAGTTATGAAGTTGTATCTGATATGGAAGAGATTTTCAATAGAGTGGCAACAATATCCTCCTTCCTAGAAGAATGACTAAATTATGCAAAAGAGTGGCAAACATGTTTGGTCTCTTTGATCCTCTAACAGCGAGAGTTTCCAAAGGTTGCTCCTAATCTTCCTCGCCTCCAAGCAAAGAAAATCGACCAGATTGGCATTGGTCTCAATTACTGGAAAGACACAGCTAAAAGCTTGGATGAAGACAACAAAAAGCTGATCAAAGACTGCAACCTGTATCTAAATGATGCGGCTAATGTTGCAAAAGAGTGCCAAAATCCAGCTTTCAAAGTAGATGACATCTTTGTGTCACAAGCTGCCCCAACAACCCAGTTAAGCAATACTAAAAGTTAAAAAAGGTGTCCTTTGGAGATAATACCTCACATCAACAAAGCCGTGGTAAAGAACCATATAAAAACACCAGTCAAAGAAATGGCCCTCCTTTATGTTTTTATCTGAAAAGTAAATAAAGGGGAAAAAAGACTCCTTTATGTTTTTTTCAAAATATTTTTAAAAAAAAAAATTTTAGCAGGCGTCGCTTAAGCGACACTTTCAGCTGTCGCAAATCCGACGTCTTTTGTAAATAGCCGTTGCAAATACGACACTGTAAACTGTCGCTTTTTCGACGTTTTGGTAGCTATCCGTCGCAAATCCGACGCTCAAACCTGTCGCTTTTCCGACGTTATTTGTAGATATCAGTCGCAAATCCGACGGTTCTTGCTGTCGTTTTTCTTATAAAATTTCACCATTGTCAAGGATATTCCGTCGCTTAACCGACGGTTAGTTAGCTGTCGCTTAACCGACGGTTAGTTAGGTGTCGGAAACTCGACGACAAATTTCCGACGCTTAACAAAAAATCAAAGTGTCGTACATGCGACAGAGAAGTGTCGAAAATACGACATGACGGCCGTCGGATTTTTGGTCAAAATGTAGTAGTGATTGCAAGAGGAGGAGGTCATGTGGCACGGAAATTCTAGCTTGTTTGGGCCCCATAATCTCCATGTGTCTCCATGCTCCATTGCCAATTGAATTTTATCTTGTATTTATTTAATAATCTCCATTATTAAATATTTATTCCATTCTAATGTCTGAACATCATTTATTAGCTTCCTTTTTAAAATTCCAAATGTATCCATCCAACTTAGGAAACTAGTAGGATTAAAGGAATTGCCTTTTTATGCAATTATTTAAAATGGGGAAATTACACCAGTGGGGTAACATGATAGTCAAAATACATTATATTCATCCTATAAGTGGAGTAATGAAGACTAAGGTGGAAAACCCAGCCACTAATTGGTACAATACAACGATAAATATCAGCATGTGACTGCATATATAGTGTAGCAGTTTTGGATACATAAGAGCACAATGGGCATGAATATGAATAATATACATATGTCACATGTGTTCATCGTCACATACAATATATAGTGAAAACGATCTCCATAATGGATGAAGATATGTAGTGATAAACTGGAATATGGTCATGAGAACTGATGTCTCAGAGATAATGGCACAATCAAAGAGGTACCATATATCGCATGCCACCAACCTTGGAAGTCTTCAACACAAATTGCCACAAGTACATGTCCCATCACATGAATAAAGGATTCAAGGTTGAACATGATGGACCATCACTTGATTATCGGTCATTGATGTATACCATTAAGAGATGTGAGATATCCCATCGATAATGATAATGGGAATCAAGGTACATAGTGCAATAAAACAAGTGTGAATAGATGTATTGAGGTCAAACACTTCAAAGAATCCATTGATCAGGGGATCATTTTTTTCTAGCTATCTAGGTGAGAATTGAAAATTATTTGTGGTTTCTTCACGGCTAGAAATTTTTTGTTTTTCTTTCTTTTCCTTCCCAACAATGCAAGAATTTTGACCATTATTTTTCTGTTGTACTTGGTATATTAAATTTTTTAAGATTAGCTCATTTATTTACTCATGTTCTGATCTAGAATCCATCAATTTGATGTTATCATCATTAAGAATATCTAAGTCATCTTTCAAACTTCTCATAGTTTCTAACATTTCTGATCGCATCTCAGCCTTAACCTTTGCCTCAAGTTCCACATAAATTATTTCCATTGCTTCAAGTGGTTGCTCTTTTTCAACAATTTGTCTTGGTTTTTCCATCGAGATGGATTTTTCCTATGTATGCATCAAATATCATTTTTCTTATTCCTTAAAAATGTTTAAACACATATACCTCTTCATCTGTAGTTTATGATCTAGATTAAAAGTAATATATGTGTGTATGACCCATTACGTATGAGCACTATAACCTCACTCTAATACAATTTGTAAAATACCAACATTTATTTATCTTCATAATGTTTTTTGTTTATACGTCTCTATTTCTAATCTTCCATACCCAATCACTTCTTAAAATATTTGTCTTGTAACTATTTATTGTTCCATGTTAAAGACCCATAATTACAACGCTATTATTTTTGTAACTAATTATCCTCCCACATTCAACAGTATTAACTTCAAAAGAATCCAGAAAGAGAATCCAAAGTAATGAAACAACACAATTTGAAATTGAATTTCAAAGCTTATGGCATCAGCTTCAATCATTTAATTTGAAATCATTCCAACCAATTGAACTTATTAACAAAATTTCAGTTGGATATTGTTGGTAGAATGGATCTACTTAAATTCAATTACAACTTAATGCAAGTTAATGAAAAAAATATGCAGTGTCACTTGAATTTTTTTTCAAAAATATGGGATCAATATACCTATGTTATACAGAGTACACAAATTTACAAATATATGCTAAGCCTTTAACAATGTCAACAATCAAAGGTTGAACAAAAACTAGACAAGTTATAGGTGCAACCAAATGGATTTTTAGTTTATTGTGTGTGGCCCTGACAACTCTTTCATCAATATCGACCAAACATGAAATGACTGAATGCTCTCGCTAAATCCAACATATCTATATGGTTGACCTTTCAAATCCCAATATTGTTATTGATCTTTTCATGAAGTAACATGAAAGTGAAGTAGCTAGATTCAGCAAGCCCTCGCCTTATTACATATTTTTTAACTGTTTAGTTTACATATTGTATATGGGTTTTCTTCAAGAATGGAATTTTTTTAGATTTTATCCTAGCATTGAAAAGAAATATTTATAAGACAAAGCGAGGGATTAACAACAAATGGGTACCCACCGTTAGCACATGAGATGATTTTCCATTCTCTGAACGGGGCATTATTTCGTAGGATCCTGAATGATTGATTTGCATGGACGCCATGGTTATTTCGTTCAATTGAACATAATGGACCATAAAAGAGGAGGTGAGGTTGCAAATCATGCAATGATGTGATAAACAAATATCTTAAATCAATGCCTATAAGCCACCATATCAAAGAATTCAGTAATGTAAAAATAGGCATAAGTTATGGTTCATAAATTTACATATTAATCCAAACTTAAAGGCAACATCTGGGTCAATTTTAGAGTTGTGAAATTCCAACATTAATGTGCAGCAATGCTATACCCAATTTTTTAATAGTCACTCGAAAGAATCATAAAATTCTTGAAACTTGCAACCATATTAAAAGAATTAAATATTTTTACGCTTTCTTAAATGCTATGCAACATGCTAAATATTGCTTGCCAAAAAAACCAACCTAAAAATAAAAAACATAAAAATCCCTAGCGCCTTCCAACTAAGTCAAAACAAGCTTTGAAAAATTACAGACCCTCTTATGTATGAAAATATTATTTTAATATAGCTCGGAAGATGCTCCAAGGTGGGTGAATTTAATATTAAAAACTTATTACTCCATGACTATAATTTAGTTTGGCGGCTATAATCTAATTTTGGAGAATATTCTTGGCCATGTACAGAAATCTAAGGATTTATCAATCCATATAATTAGAAGATAAATATGTTAAATATGGTAAATAGGTATGCGAAAGGTTAAATTTAAAGGTGGTATGTAAAAGGTTATGAACGCCATGTATCACCCTCACCATAGGAGTTCAGTTTCATTTCAAGTGATCTATGTCTCTCTGGTTTCAAACAATTCTTATCCTTATGAAGTTAGATTCCAATAAGCATTACAGTATATACAGTGAATGTCATGGAATCATTGTTGTGGTTATTGTTTAATAAACTATATTTTGTAGAAAATTGATAATATCAAAAATATTATTATTTAAAAAAAATATATTTGGTGTCACTAAAATTTAGCCGCTAAGAGAAAATTAAGATAGTATAAAAAATCAAAAGTATCTCTCTGTAGTATCTAGATCACAAAATAAAACTAATATAGCCAAGATTAAAACAAACTCTCATGAACTTCATAGCCAAACGAGGCATTGGTATATCCCAAAAACTCCATGGGCCAAAAAAGTTTGTCATCTGTGTGAGTTTATGAAGGTTGAGGATGAAAATAACGTTCTCTTAGAGTGTCTTGCTTACACTCTCATTAGATATGAGTTTTATAATATTTGTTACAATACAAATCTCTATAACCTCCTAACTTACCAAAACTATAATGAATTGAAAAGCATTTTGACAATATTTTTGAATGAAGTTACAAAATTTTAAAGGAAACCAATTATTATTAGATTACCCATATAATTCCATATAATTAGAAGACAAATATGTTAAATCTCGTAAATAGGTATGCCAAAAGTTAAACTGAAAGCCTATATGTGGAAGGTTTTGAACACCACGTATCACCCACACCACAGGAGTTCAGTGCCATTTCAAGCGATCCATATCCCTATGAAGACACAAGCAATGGGGTTGGAATATTGATGGAGGTATATACACTTGAGACATGGAGGTATATACTATTTTATCTTCCAATTATTATTTTACCGTATTTGTTATTGCAGTCCTGCTCGTGCCGACCTATATATTTTCCACCCCTATTCTGAAGCTGATGAGTCAGTTAGATGATAATATTGCAGAGTTATTGGGATTTGTTTCAATCTTCCGATCCCATTTCAGACAGACCTACAATCTTAGTTGAAAAGCATGGTCCTCTTGGTTCGCTCCATTGTTCATTGAGTTGGATGCTTTGATGCTTCTTTCAAGACCTAAGGCCCAATTTTTCTCCCTTTACCATGTTTAAAATCCAAATACCCCAAGTTTTCTCCCTTTACCATGTTTAAAATCCAAATACTATGCATACTTAGTGCTCAAAATTTTTGAATATTTTCCATATCCTCATTTGAATGCTATAAAACCCCACAAGAAGTTAACAATGGTTGTTCAAGGTATCATTCTAGGACCTTGAGCTCTATAGTCATCTTTATAAGAGACTACTGCCCAATATTTCTTCACCAACCATGGTTAATTCCCTCGCACTCATACCTAGTTCTCAAAAACTTATAATGGTACCGATAACCACCCTCAAAGGTCAATGATACACTCAAGAGATGATGTGTGGTCGTTCGAGGTGGAATTCTTAGACCTAGAGTCTTAGAAGCTTCTTTTATGGCCTAAATCCTACGTTTCTAACCCCTCCCATGTTGATCCTTCCATGACCCAATTGTAGTACTAAAATCCTTCTAAAGGAGCCCTTATCCCCTCTAAGAGGCTGTATATCCCATAAAAAGATCTTGTTTTGTGCTTTAAGACCTTTTATATGTACCTTGATCCCTAGAAACCACATTTAGTGCATAAGGCACATGTTTCATCCACTAACCATGGTCAAGGGACCTAAACTATACAAAGTGCTCAAAACCTTCCTGTGGTGCCTATATCTCAAGTTAGAGGTATATGATACTCTCACAAAACCATTGGTGGTGGTCTAAGGAATTGTTCTTCAATTTGAATTCCTAAAAGCTTATTATAAGTCACAAGGATTGTGTTTTCTCCCTTAACAATGACCATGGTGCAACGACCCATCCTTGGTTCTAAAAACCACCTAAAAACATTCTGATGGTGCTTGTATTTCCACTAAAAGACAAATATTCCATAAATAAATCATGTGTGGTGGTTTTGAGGCCTTGTTGATGGATTTTGAGCCCTAAGAGCTACTTTTTGGACCTAATGCTTTAGTTTCATTACTTAACCTTGCTCCAAACCTTTACACCATTACCTAGTTCACCAAAAATACCAATGGTGCTAATATGTTAACTCAATGGTGAAGTATTCAAATGGGAGGTCATGTTTGTTGGTTCACGACTTTGTTTTTGGATTTGGACGTGGAAAATTATCCTTTGTGGATTAATTCCCATGACATTCTTGAGCGCCCATTGATTCATACCTTATCCTCGAAAACTGATAATGGTTTCCATATCCGCTTAGGAGGTCATTTGTTTTTGTTTTAGGGATCAATATTGAGCCTAGATTTCTATCATCTTCATTAGGGAATAAGTCCCACATTTTCTCCCTCAACCATGTCTAGGACCTTTAGACCTACCTAGTGATCATATATTCCTAATATCAAGTATCACTACTCATAGCCAAGCATATGCTTGAGAGGTCATGTGTAGTGGACTAAGGCGTTGTTCTTGAACTTGGATGATTACATTCTTACTTTAGGGAATAAAGACCAGCTTTCATCCTACAACCATGTATAGGGCCCTAAAATTCAAGGCCTTAGAATGTCTGCACCCATTTTCATACTTGGAATCAAGTCTAGCCTTGAGATGTCATATTCCATGGATTTACGTGCTATTCATGGAAAAGGATGCCTAAAACTCCTAACCCTTCTAGTTAAGGAGAGATGGGGTGAGGGAGGGAGGAGGGATTGGGTGGAGAGGAAGAGATAGGGGGTGGGGTTATAGGGGAGGGGGAGGTTACAGAGAAGAAGATAGATAAAGATAAGGTGTAAAATAGCATGTAACACATATTTCATTAAATTTGGAAATATTCTATTAGAAGGACTTCATCCACATTGATTTTTTTGTAAATCTCTAAATACATATTCTATTAAATCTAGAAAAATCAACTCAAAGAACTATTCCATTAAATTTGGAAGAATTAATCCAATGAGCTATTTTATCAATTAATATTTTTTACTTATTTCAAGTAAAACTTTAGTATTCAACCATTCAGAAGAAAATATTACATCTCAATTACAACCAGAGGAAATATTACATCTCAATTAGAACTAGATTGGTTAGTTCTAGAATTTAGAACTTCCGCTAGATTGAGTTCTTTCAAAATGAGGAAAGTCATAGCGTTTGAATCCTTACATAATTTCTATTAATAATATTTATAGTTTGTATTGAATGTTAAGTTGATTAAATTATTTTATGGCATAATACCAACATTGTATTTGTTATTACAACAATTATAAACATTGTCATAGTAATTATTTTTGTCTTTGTTGAGTATGTTGTTTTATTTTTGGAAGTTGGCACCACTCATAATCAAAACGAGAAAATGTTTTATGACTTTAAAGTCTAAGTTTTACCCTTGTAATGATTAAAATAAACTATGAATTAAAATAGAAACATAATTTATTATTGTTGTTGTTGGTAGTGGTAGTGTATTAAAAACTAAGTTGATGAATGTTTACTTTATGAATAATAGATTAACGTGAGAAATTTCTTACCTATAAATTTATTTAATGATATTGATGTTAGTAAAGCCTCCCTTATTTATTAATATTAATTATTTTAACAATCAAAATCAATTATGAACTAGAATAGCATTAGTGCAGTACAATTTGTTTTTTTCATATACAAGAGGAAAGGGGAAACCAATTGAACTAATTATCGCAAGTGTTCATTATTTATTTATGAAATATTTGAAAAATGTGTTTAATTGAAAAGAGCATATTTATATTGAAAATATATATATCTTACAATATTTATACTATCATTAATATTTTATATCATCTCTTAAATTATGTTAGGGCACGGAGGAATCGAACCACCATTGTCCTGGTTGTAATGCATGTGCTCTTCCATTGAGCTAGCACCGTTTACAACATGAGGGGAGAGGGACTATGTTAACACCTAGATTACACATTTATAATCCTCTGTGACAAATCAAAATGAAGAAAGTTTTATACTTTGATTCTTTCGAAATGATGAAATTCTTAGACTTTGATTCCTTACATTATTTCTATTAATCTTATCTATAGTTTGAATTAAATGGTAAGTTGATTAAGTTTATGTAATGACATTAATATTGTATATGTTACTATGATAAAGCAATTGAATTATAATTTGATATGGTAACTAGTACATTGTTGGTGTTGAGTTCCTATACTAGTAGAAGGTTGGGACAATTTTAGAATGACCCATTTAAAAACTATTTAATGACATAATACAAATGTGTTCGTTACTGTAGCAATTTTAATTCTCAACATAACAAGTAATATTGTATGTGATGAGTACCATGTTGTAATATATTAGAAGGTTGACAACATTTTACAAGTGACAATAAATACTATTATATATTAAGTGTTACTATGCTAAGTTTATTATTTTAACGATCAAAATCAATTATACGTTAGAATAGAAATATAATTTATTTATATTACTATTATTTATATTTTCTAATATAAGTTAAGATCAATGATTATATCACGAAAAATAGATTGTAGAAGATTTTTTTACATATTATTATTAAAGTTATTTAATGACATTAATAATCAATGTGTGTTGCTATTATTATCTTGGAATTTCATTTAATTGAAATTATGTTAACTAATGTGTCTAGGTTGAGTTACCATACTAAGTCTAATTTTTTTTTGAGTAAGATGTTTTATTTTTTGGAAGTTGGAAGCACTTGATAGTGGACAAGAGAAAATATTTTATGACTTAGAGTAAAATGGGTTTTATCTTAGTAATGACTAAAATAAATTATGGATTAGAGACATAATTTATTATTATTATTGTTGGTGGTGGTGGTGTATTAAAAACTAAGTTGATGAATGTTGATTTTAAGAATACCATATTTATGTGAGAATTTTTACCTATAAATGTATTTAATGATATACTTTGATTATCATTAATATTTATATTTACGTATTAAAACAAAAGTCATCAATATTTGACTAGTGAATTATTAATAATTTGTGTAAGAAATTTCTTACATAATATAAAGTTATTTAACAACATATTAATATTGTGTTGTGACTATTATTAACTTATGTAGTATTAACATTAATTGTTAATACTTGGATATTGATTTTCAATATTAACCTATTTGAAAGTTTTTCAAACCATAATGAATTTTACATTGTTCCCTCGACGATCATGCATGGACTTCCCACTTGGAATGTTGGTTTGAAAAAATCACTGACAACTTAATCCAAAAAATCATTCACAAAGATGACAAACTGTGAAAGCCTGCACTCTGAAAATGTTACTACTTTGTCTTTGTTGAGTATAAGATATTTCATTAGTACAAAGTTCACACCACTTTAAACTCTACAGAAGAAAATATAATATTAATTAGAATGCAACAGAGTAGAACAATTAAATTTATATCAATTACAATAACAAATAATAGGGAAAAGTCACTTCAAACCTTATTGCAAGTTCCTTACATTTATTCACATAGGAAGTCTAGAAGATGTTTTAAGATTGATTATTGAATATGATTATGCACATTTGATATAGTGACATGTTGATTTTTTGTAAAAAAAAAATTGAAAATAAGAGAATATTTGATATACAAACTGAAAAGTGTTTCTTCTAGTATATTAATAACTCATTCAAAGAGAAAATTACATTCATGAATCATCTCCACCTAATATCCTTATATTCAGTCAAACAAATCAATTACAACTTGTACACAACATNCTCATTCAAAGAGAAAATTACATTAATGAATCATCTCCACCTAATCTCCTTATATTCAGTCAAAAAAATCAATTACAAATTGTACACCACATTTATTTATCATAGTCTTCCTGCAATCTTATTTATTTTGCATCCATGCCCAAACTATGGTATTAACTAGAATAGATTCAAGTCATATGTCATCAAGGTTTGGTATCCAATATTGTTCTAAAATTTTCCCTTGTATTTCACTGAATTAGACTTCCATCAATCAACATTTACATGAAGAGTCTCACTTTCATCATTCTGGAAGATATATGAGGTGGATTTTTCCATCCAAATCATCTCTCCTTCATCCCCAGTTCATGATCTAACTAGCAACATCTTTCCTTTCTCAACTTCAATCATAGGATTGAATCTTGGCTTTATCTTGTTGCACTTGGGTCCAACATATACTAGTTCATCCATCACATTATCAAAATCTCCATCCAAAATACTTATATTACATGCAGTGCATTACGATCCGCATTAAATCTCACATGGATTAAATTGTCTTTATGATGCAATGTATTTGATGATAATGTCTAACATGAATTAAAGCTAACATGATGTTACTACTTAATGATTGATTTTATGCATTAAGTTATGTGAAATATTTTCAGTCCACAATGAGTTTTTCATTGTTCTTGTAACAAGCATGGGTAGAGTGTCCACTCAAAACGTTGGTCTGAAAAAAATTCACACAGTTTAATCCAAAAAATCAATCACAATGATGACAAACTGATAAAACCTGCACAATCAAAATCTTATTACTGTATTTATTGAGTATAAGTTAATATACTAGTACAAAGTTGGCACCAGTNATCAATCACAATGATGACAAACTGATAAAACCTGCACAATCAAAATCTTATTACTGTATTTATTGAGTATAAGTTAATATACTAGTACAAAGTTGGCACCATTTTAAAGTCTACACGATAAAATATAATTATGAATTTGAATGCAACATAGTAGTACAATTAAATTTATATCAACCATAACAACGAATAATAGGGAAAATTAACTTCAAACCTTATTGCAAGTGCCTTACATTTAGTCACAAATCAAGTCTATAAGATGTTTTAACGTGCATTCACATAAAGTATCATCACATGAATTAACATTGAATTTGAACCGAAATTTTCATATATGTAGCAAATAATATAAAGTTCCTCAAAAGGTAGCTTGAAGAAAATATTTGATATACTACAAACATTGACAACTTTTTATTCATGTAAATTAATTAGTCATTCAAAAAGAAAAATTACATTCATGAATCATCTCCACCTAATCTGCTTATATTTTCTCAAGCAAATCAAGTACAGCTTGAGGATGAATATTTCCACAGTTAATCATAATGACAAAGAGAGTTTATGGAATTAAATTGTGTGTTGAAACGTCCCTACATTTCAAGTGGACACTCCAAAATCATCAAGGGAACAAAATGAAAAGTTCAAAGTGCTATTGAAGAGAGTGAGCAAAAGATAATAATAAATAAGGTAAGGGTTTTGTACATGCATTAATAAATA
>LPNX010313225.1:66276-94967 GCA_001517045.1 Pseudotsuga menziesii | reverse complement strand
AGCAAAAACCAACGCAGAGTCTCTGCGCGTGAGGAGAAAACAACCACGACTCAAATCGTGAGGAAGATGGAGGAACGAACAGCCCCCTAGAGACCACGCGCGATGAGATGTGCGTGAGGAGATGAACAGGCCAGGGAAGAGTGCGTGAGGGAGAAGAATGGATAACGTGGGTGGAGTGGGAAATTGGGTAAGGCTGACAGCCTCCCACAACCACCACCACTTCAGCAATAAATGCCCTCAGCCATAACTCCTCAACCACCAGCTGAAGCATTAAAGAGGTTGACAAGGTTGAGTGAGACAAAAAGGTGACAAACAACAAAGGTGGTAAAACACATGGGTTTTTCCCCCATAAACCAAGGTTTGACATCCCCAACCCCTTATCCTTTGGAACCATGCCCTTTTCATTCAACGTTGCACTGCCGTAGCTGGTTGTGGTTGATTTTAATTGATGTGCATGTTTACATGATGCCAAATTATAATGTGCCTTATAGCACGACATACCATCGACAATTATCCCTATTGCCGAAACATACACAACCAAATCGATGGTGGGGCTTTTGCCTTGAGCTCCTCACCACGATTAATTACAATATATACATCATGCAAACGGGGTCGAAACCGGGGACATCACAAATGTATTTCTGGCTCATGGAGTTTGGGTTTTTAGATGTACAAACCGAGTGTTTGGTGGATCTACACAATTGTGTTTAAGATGATATGCATGGCTGCCAAGTGTCCCATGGAAACTGTGGAAGTGGACAGTTGGAGCGATACAAATATGTATGACAAACTATAAAAGTTCCCTCTTTGGGGATAAATTCCCTCTCATGCATTGAGGGGGGTTATGCTAGTGGTTTTATAAATTCAAACAAGAGCGACATGTGAAAGCATTGAGGGGGAGTGCGCTAGTTGTTTTATAAAGGTAAGGGAATTTGTATCCCAACAATGCAGAGTATGTTAATTGTTTTATAAAGTCAATTCAACTTGCATCTCAACAATGCTCAATAGAATCTTGCAACTCTTTGTTCTTACCACACTCGCAAGAGGACACTAAAATCAATGAAATAAAATATATTTTAAACAGCACACATTTTCCACATATGTTGATTCTAGTACTTCATGGCCTATCCATGTTAATGTGCTAAATAATCAAACTAGATACATGTAGTTGCCAATACATAGAATAATATTTTGATATAGAATGGTTATAGGGTATCACAAGACTTTAAAAATCCAATTTTATACCTCGGTAATACGAATATTCTCATACATTTAAAAATAAATTAAACTCTTGAAAAAGTTTATAAAAAGGAAAAGATGGGGACACTATTGAAAAAAATAAAAAGCAGACACGTGAGCACTATTGAAACAACTAGTTAAATAGACTTGATTGACTAGCACTAGAGACTAATAGTGTGTAGCCATAAGTTATATGAGACATCATGTTATCCATAATTAATAACTTAAGTCAAGTATCACGGTCATCTTTAAAGCCTTTATAAACTATTAAACTATGTATATATAAATAGTGCGTGTTAGTTGTGGCTATTTTTGGAATGATGATTGCATTATGATAAACCACATTATTTTTAACAGTGGGAGTTAGCTGTCTCTATTCTTGGAATGATGAATTTATTATGAAAAATCATAAATACTCAGACTTTTTGTTATCAACTTCTTAAAATGGGTTCCAGTCTATTGCCCTTTCAAATCGCTATCATAATAAGAAAATTGGGTGTTTACTTGCATACAAAATGCAAGATTGCCAAGTCATCACAGCCAAGACTTGTCCCTTTTTGATAAATTTGACAACGTATATAGTTGATTTCCAATAGGATATTAATGGATAAATAATGATTGCTAAGGGACTTAAAATGAAAATAAATTAACCTGTAACCTTATATGAATATGACTTAAGTTTTTTTAAAATTGTTTTTATTTATTTTAATTAAATATGTTATGATACGTATAAATCGACCCTTGAGAAATTCTATAAGCTACGTGGCGTTCCAATTATTCTCGATATATTTCACATATGTTTTGCTAATAGTATGTGCATGCCATACACTTGTTCTCGACAAATCGATGATGTGGTGTTCATGCATGTTGTGAGCCATCCCATTCATATTTGCTCGTTTTGGCATCATTGCCTCCCTAGTGCCCAAATGGATGGATGGAAATGAGCTAGAAACCAATGAATTTTCCATTTCTATTACTTGTGGGTGCAACCATTGTAGTTGGTCCACTATAGAACTCTTCTTATTCAAATTCCGTTGAACAATTATATGAAAATGAGAGCAAATTACAGTGAAGAGACGATAGTTGTAGGGTTAAATTGATTTTTGTTGTTGCATTGGATTTTCTAATGCCTGCTACTGAAATTCAATTTAAGTTAACAATCTTTGAAAGACTGGAACATAGCTACCATTGTATTCGGTTATAATTGATTAAGTGTGCTCCTAGATTCATATAATGGTTAATTTACAAGAATTTTGTATAACATTTGTTTAATTTAGTTCCAATATAAGTAGTGGAACCAATGTAGGATTATTGTTGTGATTATTCTATAGCTTGGCAGGTCTACTGACCTTTATAGCTAGCATGTTAATGGGCATTTTATACCCCAAAGTCCCTTCAAATTCATAGTCTTCCAAGGCGGTGGGCAGGTCTGTCTGGGCAAATATATGGCGTTTATTCAGATGAAATATGTTGGGACATCTGTGGTTTCTATGTTCAGATTGCAACACCCAGTTGAATATTCGGCTATGGGAAATCCAAAGCTCATTCACAACTTGATTGCACGCATGAAGGGTAGTTTTCTTGTTCTGCTTGAAAAGAAGAAGGTCGATTTAATTCTCAGAGTCAGATGAGGAGTCGAACAATACCATCTTTTCCCCATCCTCCTTCTTCTCAAGCGTCTTCTCAGATTCTTCATAGCCGAGGTGTCTGCTTCCTAGCATAAAATAGGAGGAGCTAGGGAAAATAGGAGGAGCTAGGGAAAAAAGGAAGCCAATCAGGAGCGACCTTTCTGACATGTCGCTCCTCTGCCAAGTCCTTTAATTCCTCGGTCAGGAGTTTGATCAAAGAGTCCTAAGTGGAGAGGGAGGAGATGTCCCTTCGTCTGGTGGAGGTCGTTGCATAGTGAGGAACAATAATATCTCGAAGAATCTGAGGTGGACGCTGAATGTAGATATTCTGAAAGAAGATGGATGATTTTCCAAAGTCCACAACTGCCATCGCTTGATCAACACTTGGATTTTCGATTTTAAGAATGGAAGATAATGGGGGGATATCTCACAGCAATGGAGGAGGACCAGAGCTAGTTGACGAGATTTAATCAACATTTCATTTAGCGACCAACACATAAATATGTTGAAAAAAATGTATGAAAGGTATTCTGATATTTCTTGACTGGGGAAAGTGGGGGCATGAATAACTCTGGGTTGTCAACCCTGTCGTCATGTATACGAGGAACCATAAATGAAAGATCGAGTCTATGGACATAGGGAGGCTCCTCACAGGCCGTCGACAGACGGCGCAAACTGCAGAGGAACAAGCCCCTTAAATAACACCTTCAGTGTAATAAATCTATAGTTCCATGCTCAACAGAGGAAGTTGACCCGAATTCTTTGTTCATGAAGCAATGGCTAATATTTATATATAAATCTATAGTGCCATGCCCAACTGAGGAAGTTGACCCAAATTCTTTGTTCATGAAATAATGGCTAATATTTATATATAAATCTATAGTGCCATGCCCAACAAAGGTAGTTGACCAAATTTTTTGTTCATGAAATAATGGCTAATATTTATATATAAATCTATAGTGCCATGCCCAACAGAGGAAGTTGATGTGAGATCACGTGAACTGTTGTTCCCTGTGGGGATTACACATAGACACCTCCTTTATATAAAACCAATATATATAATCAAGAGGAAATCCGATTAAATGTATCAAGAACATGTGAAAGGCTTGGGAGTTTACCACTCTTGATGGGAACCCTTATCTCAATAAGTTTTCTAGATTGCATGTGGCTATTGAGAAAGAGGTCAATTCAAAAGCTGAGGTAGCTTCTTTTGGTTGCCTAAATCCTGTGCAGTATAATTCTAAACCGCTTATCAATTCACTTGAACTAATCTCAACGTCCAAGCAGATTATATCCGGACCATTATGTAGTATCACTTTTCAGATATGAACAATGGGTTAATCTCATATTTAGTGTAGTTAGTCTTTCACAATGTAAATTCAACCCGTTAGTAGCCCTTAAAAAGGAGATAAAAAACATGCACTCTCAATGAAATTTTTAGGGCACACACGTCAACCTAGACTATCAATTCTATGGTTGCAAAGAAGAGGCCTATTCTACAGCTCAATAGAGAGAAATGTGTAACTCCTTCTGTGGTTCTTTATAAAGAATAAAAATATTATAAAAAATAACATGTGAATTCAAATTAAATTTTAAATATTTATAAAAAATAATAAAATTTTATTAAAAATAATGTGACACCTCAAATTAAATTTAAAATATTTAGAACTACACACACACACACATAAGATAAATTAAAATAATAAACATTGCGTTAAACATTTCCTCAACATTTCCACTCTAAAAATAGGTTTACACCTCGAGAGATTTGATCCCTCTCTGCGTTTGCTAAATCCCCTTTCAACATGGATCTATGCTAGTAGTTAAAACAAGTGTATACCTTACGAATTGGCAAGAATTCCATTGAATAGATGTGATTCTCTCCAATCCATTTTAGTAATAAGGATATCATTGAAGTATGTTCAACTCTTAGTATTGTGCGAGAAAGTAGTATTGTTGCTTGTTATAAAATATTAAATGATAATTAAGAGAATAAATGCATAGCACATTTGGGTGTTAAGTTAACTACACTATTCAGAGTTTCACCTAGTTCTATGGATGGTAATAACCCAATTTATTATTATACCCTCGACGGTTATATAATGTATCACTTGTTACTCTATGTTCTTGAAGGATAAGTAAACTCAAATAGTGGGTCTCAAACAATGGGTATGAGTATGAGGCTAGGAGCCAATGATGGGGTCCACTTATGGTTGACCTGATGGAGAACTAGGTATAAACTCTACCAAGTTAGTCGACGCATTGAGTTAAAAGAGTTTCCAAGTATGGAAGTATGGGTATATTGTTGACATATAGATGTGTGAAGATGACGAGGATACATGGGTTGGTTAATTATTTCAAATTAAAAAAACAATAAAGTCTAGACAATACACTGGTTTCACCACAATCTCACCTTCTTGCAATTTAAGAAAAACATAGATTAAAATACATCCATATAATTTTTAATGAGTGCTTCACAAAGCTTAAGGTGCTCCATGTTAATGAGTGCTCTTAGTTAGAAAAGCTTCCAAGTATGGAAATATTGATATCTTTGGAGGTGTTTGGGATAGTTAGATGTGTGACGCTGAAGACCATATGGGGATTGGATTATAGTACAAAGCTTCAGTTGTTGGATGTTGAAGAGTGCTCTGAGTTAGAAGAGCTTCCAAGGAGAGGGGTTGTTGGCAAAGGGAAGGTTGAGCAGTGTACGGTGTTGGTAGAGGGATCAAAGACTTAATGGGTGCAGTGAATTTGAAGAGGTGGAAGCCTCGATGGTGTTGAACATTGTTGTACATCGTTGGATATGCTTAATGTGTTGAACATTGTACGTTGTTAGAGATGCTTTATGTTTCTAGATATTCCAAATTACAACGTCCTGTGTAGAAGTAGTGAACCAACAAAACAAACTATCATAATTGGGTTTATTTTTATTTAATGATTTTCTCTCTTTTGTTTTATTATTTAAATAAATAATGATTTAATTATAAATAAAGTCAAGGTTGGATTATTCAAATAGCTTGGACTTAATTCATTATACATATTTGTTTCCAAAATTTTTATGAAGTTTTCGACCGTATAAAAAAGATAATAGTTTAAGTAAATTTGCAATAAAAATAATAATAACATTGAAAACCATTTATAATAATAAAATTTATAATTTTTCATATAATAAGTAATAAGTCCAAAACTAAAAATATTAAAATGATTATATTTTCATATTATTAGCACAATCACATTATTAAAAGTAGTCGATACAACCTAAATCGTTTCTAAAATTTCATGTGTATACTATTGTATACAAAGCATTTAAAAAGCTTAATTTTAGAATTGATGTTGCTTTTACTTGAACATTAACAAAACGTCGAAATTTTCATTTTAATTTCTCTCGTGGGGAACCATGCTAAGTAAAAATAATTTTTATTTAAATTAAAGAACACATTATGATCTATTTTTAAAGGATATGGTGTGTATTGAAAGTTCTATGTAGATTTGGTATCAAACATTGTTGTAAAACATCTTACCTAATCAATTTAAAAAATTATATAAATGAAAGTATTGATAACACAAAGCCATTCTTAGTATTAGATATATCTTAATTCTTAATATAAGTGTAATGAAAGAAATTAAATCCCTTGAAACTCTTCGTAGTAAAGCTTCTTACTATGAGAATGCAGAATGTGTTTGTGAGAGATATCACCACAATTAACATCTTTACCCTGATATGCATTTATATATTATAATTTATGGGTGGATTACCCTCTATGCTTTTCGTAGATTGAAGGAGGAAGGGACAAGTGTACTATGCAGATTGATTTTATGGGCGTCGTTCAAAATTCTAAATAAACAATTATAAAAAAAAGAAATATAAAAATATTTGGTAGCTAATGCATGGATGCATGGGTAACTCATGTAGTTCATGGTAGATAACTTGAAAAAATTGGGCGATAACGTGTAGTTGGACATGGATAAGTGGTAGTTGAACTATTATTAAAAAAAGAAATATAAAGTCCAATGCATCGATGCATGGATAACTTGGGAACTTCATGATAAACATATCGGTATTCCTTAAAGATATTATCTTGCCACCAAGTTTTTGATAATGCCTTGTGTGTTTTCTCTTTCATATAAACCATACTCAATGAAATGCAAATGTAAAGAGTAGCCTCCAAATTACTGGTCTTTAGGTCTTGTGCAATGTTCAAAATATACCATTCACAAGCGCCTAAAAACAAGAACTAATTGTGAACAAATAATTCACTATTCCTCAAAGATATTAATTTGCCACCAAGTTTTTGATAATGCCTCGTGCGTTTTCACTTCTATATAAACCATAGTCAAGCAAATGCAAATGTAAAGAGAGCCTCCCCATTATTGGACTATTTAGAAAACCAAGAAGTAATTGCAAACATGCAATTCAAAAAGAATATAACAATGCAATATAAATTTAGAATTCCATTTTAACTTGTTCTCATTTAGAAGTAAATTGAAAGTCTTCAATATATCAATGTGAAGAACATTGTCTCAAAATTTGCAAAGAGCAAAAGAAAAGGGAAGAAAGAGACATGCAACTAAATAAATTATTATGCTCCTTTGTAAATACAACAGAGAAGCTGCCTCAAAATTTGCAAAGGCAAGAAAAGAAACATGCAACTGAAGAAATCACGATGCTGCTCTATAAATACGACAGAGAAGTCAATGCTATCTCACAAGGAGAGAGGTGGAGCATTATGTCGCTCTGTAAATACAACAAAGAAGTCAATGGTATCTCACGAGGAGAGAAGTGGAACAACAACTGTTGCAATTATTGAAAAAAGGCCTCATCATAAAAAAGAAAAGTAAAGTTGAAGATTGTTCTCTCTATGAGATTTAGAATTATTTATTAAAAATGACTATTGTATCCCTTGAAAATGGCCTCATCCTAATAAATTTGCAGAGTAGAAGATGGCTCTTTGTATGAGATTTATAATATTTTATTAAAAAGGACTGGTGTATGCTGCTTTAGTATAGTGCAAAAATGATTGTATTAATTACAATTGAGAGATATTATAAATGGCGATGCTTCCTAAATTTTCAGGCAAATGTTGCTGAGTAAGAAATGTTTCCTAAATTTTCATGCCAATGTTGCCCAATGAAACAACAATAACTATTAGAATTAGAAGTTGAAAAAACTTTCGATCTCTTTTATAATATTATTTTCCATGGAGTTGTTATATCCAACAAAACCAATCTCTTTTATTCTTATTATTTCTAGTAACATTAGCAAAAGTGTGACAATTGTTTAGTTTTAATTATTTTCAATGTAATTAAGTGTTTAAGGAAATAACAAAGAACCAACATTTAATCAAATTTTGGAACATGTGTTGAAAAAAAATTTAATTGATAGAATTATTCAGTTACATATATGTAATGGATGTACACCTCTAATGCATGTGATTGTGTTACGTATAAACTTGCCATGTTGAAGCATTTCTTGCCTGGTTATAGATAAAATTATGTTACAGATAAGCTTGCCAGGTTTGGAAAACCATAGATTTGTACAGTGCGCCGTATAAATTCAGATTACTTTTTTATTTTATCCATGAAGGTTGATTAAAAAACATGGGTGACCACGTGTAGGTTTCAAAGTTACTATGACTTATTTTTTTAATACAAAATCATAATAATAATTTAAAATTTAAGGGGATAGTTTAATTAGATTTTTTAATAACAAAATCTTAATAATAATTTCAAATTTAAGATGATAGTTTTATTAGAGTTTAAGTCGAAGAAAAGCCTTTGTTTGTGTGATTCTTATTTTTCTATAAAATAACAACATGCTTAGATTAGGTTGTAGGGCACTTTAAAGTTTAGAACAATGTACATTGGAAAACTAAATGGTGGTGGGATACTATATGGAAGAACAAGGTGTTGATGAAGAGAAAATTATTTGTTGTTAGCATTGAAAAATAAGGTTTTTACTAAGGAGATGCTTCAAAAGTATAATAAGGAGGGTCTTAGTATATATATAGGGCACTTTAGAACAATGTCCATTGGGAATTAAGTGGTGGTGGGATAAACTATGGAAAAATAAGGTGTTCATCAAGAAAACTCGTTTGTAGTTAGTATTGAAAAATAAGGTGTTCATCAAGAAAAATGGTTTGTAGTTAGTATTGAAAAATAAGGTATTTACATGGGAGATGATTCAAAAGTATAATAAGGAGGGTCTTAGTATATGTATTATATGTAAACATGGAGCATAAACTAATATTGTTTATCAATAGTGTTTTTGCACAATGGATATGGAAGGATTTAGGTTTTTTAATGGGTCATAATGATTATTGGCTCGTGTCGCGTGTTAGATATTTTTTAATACCTTGCTTGATAGACACATATTGAAGAAATTTAGGTTTATACCTTTCTTTATTTTGTGGGGTATTTGAATTGCATGCAATGTCATTTTATTTGGCAATAAAAATAAGCCTACATTCCAATTGACTGCTCAGGTATGTGTTATGTATCAACAATGCAAATAAGCCTACATTCCAATTGACAAGCTAGTGAAGGGTTTGTTGACAAGACATTTGAGAAGATTAAATCTTTAAAGTTGGGAATTGTTTTATGGTTTTTGCACCATCAAGAAAGTAACACCTCTGTGGATCTAAACTTTCTCATTGCTTGAGAAATTGAGGATTAAGATGGATCCATACTTTATAGATTCTAGGTTAATATGAATGTAAGTTGATTATAATAAACTACTACCAACCAAGTGAAAATGAATTTCTAATAAGAAAATTAAAAGATAAAACAAATTGAATAAAACTAAGAGTTTATTGCAATCTAACTAATAATGATTAACCTACTCATTAAACTCTTACCAACTAAGATATGATGGTAATAAAGTACTGTAAACTTACCACTAAATCACATGGTAATCAATAATAATTATCTTACTCAATAAACTCTTACCAACTTAGAATATAGTAAACTTTTGAAAACTTATCATTAAAACATAGAACATTGTAAATTTAGATAGACTTACCATTCGACACGAAACACCTAATTCTTTGTATGAACATTGTTAGTTTGTATTAGGTATAGGGAATTAAATTTTATTGTTCACTATATATATCTCCTTAGATAATAAACTATTTATGGTGTTATGGTGTATCCAACGGTATTGTTCACAAATACACATTTTACCAATAAAAAGTCCATACAAAAAATGTACCAAGGATTTTCTAGTCATAATAACAATTTCTAAAGGTTATTTTATAGAGTATCCAATTTTGTTGTTCATATACACACATTTATTTGCCCAATATATTATTTATGGTGTATCCAACTTTATTGTTCACACATATACATTTACCTAATAAAAAACCCATAAAAAATGCAAAAAAAACATATCAACTTTAGTACTATTCAACCATTATATTAATGGGTTACTATCACTATGAAATTGGTATGGTATAATATTGAGATATTTTTTCTATTAATGATTCAATTTAAAGAAAATGATTAAACATCAAATATTCAACTTTTGTTATTTATATTATAGATAGAGGGCGCAAATAACAAAATTATGAAGATATAAGTTTTGAGATAGATAACATATAAAGTTTGAGAGAAAATCAAAGACAAAAATCTAAACTTTGTATTTAAAAAATAAAAAAGTTTTATACATTTTGTATTGTGCTAGGGAGTACTAATATAAAAATAAACTTTCAAAAAACGTTTATAAAACAACGCCTTATTAATCTTGGCTATAAATTTAAAACATCTTAGCACTAAGTCTACACTAAAAAAATAGTCCTTTAAGCATCTACAAACAACATAATAAAAAAACATAGCAAAAGAGTAACATTAAATACATTTATATAAATGTGTACAAAAACATCAATGTTCCAATCAATATATATGGAATTTATAAACCTTGACAATTATTAATACTAGCATTTGCACCGAGAAGTGCAAAGGAACGTCGAGAGGGTAAAAATATTGAGTCTTTCCGCAACTAAAGGATGCATCTTCAAAAGCATGAGCATAAGTCATCAGGGGAATCCATTCCCTACTTTCTCTTTCCGAAGTGCGGAACACAGAAATCAGAAGTTTCAAGTTTGTAATAAAATTTTCCTTATTTCCGATTTCCGCTTTCCACAGTGCGGAATGCGGAAATTGGAAAGTATTTGTCTCATATTTTTGTATCTTATTTTCCGATTTCCGCTTTCCGTATTGCGGAATGCGAATCAGAAGTTTGATTTTTATTTTGGCAATTTCTATTATGATCCTTTGCAATAATTTGTCGAAGTTTTTATTTGCGCGCTTTCATCTCAGCCGTTTGTTTTTTGCTAGATCCACAGTCTAGATTTGTTTTGCCGTTGAGGTTTTGGCTATATAGTCTATCTGAATTTGCCTGTGTTTTTACTGTTTCTGGAGATCTTGACTGGGCTCTCTTTTTGCTCGAGCTTACATCGGGCGTGGTATTTTTACACCGTAGTAAGTTTTGATCAAGTTTTCCAAATTTTGAGTATAAATGGCATTTCACGTAATAAAATCCGCTATGCCCATTGCGGAAAGCGGGGATCCATTTTTTTCAAGTCACCGGGAAAATCTATTTTCGACTTCTGCTTTCTGCACTGCGGAACACGAATACCAGAAGTTAAAAGTTTGTAATAAAACTTTCTGTAATTCTGCTTTCTGTAGTGCGGAGTGTGGAAGCCGGAAACACTAACTCCAAAGTTTCCTAATAATTTTTCCGAAGTTTTTATTTGCACGCCTTCATCTCAATCGTTTTTTTTCGCTAGATCCACGATCTATATTTGTTTAGCCGTAGAGGTTTTGGCTTTATATTATGTTTGAATTTTTGAGGTTTTTACCATTTGTTTTATTTGTATTTTTACTATTTTTGGAGATTTTGACTATGCTCTCTTTTCGCTCAAGCTTACATTAGCCATGTTATTTTTACACTGTAGTAAGTTTTGACCAGGTTTGCCAAATTTCGAGTATAAATGGCATTTCACCTAATAAAATCTGCTTTCGCGAGTGCAGAAAGCGAGGATCAATTTTTTTCGAGTCATCAGGGAAATCCATTTTCGACTTCCGCTTTCCACATTCCGCACTGCCGTAAAAGGAAGTGGGAAATACAAAAAGTTTTAATACGAACTTTTAACTTTCGACTTCTGCTTTCCGCTGCGCGGAACATATAAATCAGAAGTTAAAAGTTCGTAATAAAAATTTCTGTATTTTCGACTTCCGTTTTGCGCTGTGCGGAATGCGAAAATTAGAACTTTTGACTTTTATTTTTGTAATTTTTGTTTTGATCCGCTTTCCGCTTTTCACAGTGCGGATTGTGGAAGCCAGAAACATTAACTCAAAAGTTTCCCAATAAATTTTTCGATGTTTTTCTTTGCATGCCCTCATCTCAGCCGTTTATTTTTCGCTAGATCCACAATCTAGATTTGTTTTTCCGTAGAGGTTTTGGCTATATAGTATGTTTGAATTTTTTAGGTTTTTACCATTTGTTTCACCTGTGTTTTTACTATTTCTGGAGATATTCACTGCACTTTCTTTTCGCTCGAGCTTACGTCTGTCACATGTTTTCAAAGCTTTCCACCAATAACTTAACTCCTTACGACCGTTTATCCTGTTATTTTTACACTGTAGTAAGTTTTGACCAGGTTTGCCGAATTTCGAGCATAAATGGCATCTCTGGGTCGCAGAAATACAAGATTAAAGACGGGTCTCCAAGAAGAAAGGTCCAAGGACGAAAACATTGGAGTCTTCATAGACACTAGTGTGCATATTTATGAAAACCAATATTTGACTGGTCGAGAATTTATTCTATTTTTGATAATGACGATTTCTCGGGAATTCCTCATGACCAGCTGGCTTACATTGCAATTCGGAGCTCACAGATCCATCGAATTACCTCTAGGCCATCATTTATGCCCTACACATATGCGGTGAAGTGGGCACTCGACCACGTAATCCTAAGGAGTGAGTTTTCAATGACTACATTCGCATTTCTCACCTCGTTTAGAACTGGATTTTTTTCCAAGGCTTACGCGCTTGGACTCCCTAAATAACTACTGAACCTTAAGTTCCTTGATGACGCAATCTCTCGTTTCGATTACGAAGCTATGGTGAAATCATCGATGGAAAACCCTACCGTGTTTATTTCACAACCAGGTAATATCTACCCTAATTCATGGTTTAGGGAACCATTTTCACTACTCACTGCCATGTTTTGTCGGTTATATGGTGAGGCAAATTGTACATTTTTCAAAGAAGAATGGGTTCCGACAACCCAACACATTATTGTTACAAGTGAGTCTTTCAATTGGGCTCAAATATTATTTGTTAATTTGAAAGAGCAAATTGATAAATACTAGAAAACCCGAGAAAGCAAAAAACCCCAATTTTACATGTCGGCTTATGTGACGGACGTATTTTGTGCGACTTCGTCATTTCCTGACCTAGGTTGGAATTGGTAGAAGGATTGTCCACCGGTCCATATTTACCGCTCTAACATGTGGGAGGATAATTTTGTTTGTCGCATATATGACATCTACAACCTTTTCTTAGGGTCCATGTATCATAAGATCTTCAAGGCTGATGCTCCGGCATTTTTAGTAACAATGAGGGATATAATTAGTCCGCATGGAGATTGGTACGTCGTGGAATATTTCTCTTATTTTAGAATTTGGGGAAGCAACATTGTCCATTTTTTGCCCATAATTGTTCTAGACCGGATGGTCTTACAAGAATTTTCCTTTCAAACCGTCATTAATGGCGCCCATCCAAAATTGGCTAAGCACAAGAGGAAGACTTGGCCTAAGTTCCCACTGCATATAGATTCTTTGACTATACATAATTCTATCCATGCAACTATGATGGGTAAGGAGATTACAACTATGAGGTTGGGAGAAGCTTTCAAAAGGATGCATGATCCTAAGGCTTTCCTCGCTAGCCTTTTTGCTCAAGAAAAGGCTAAGTTCAATTATACATGAACATTTTCTTGATAATTCCATGTACAATGGATTTGTTAATTTTCGGGAAGCATTGGAAAACATCACTGTTCCAGAGGCCAAGTCCCATGTTTTCAAATATCAGAAAGAAATTAAGGAGTCTACGCTTCATTTTAGAAAATTGAAATTTGAAGAAGAGGAAAAGGTTGTAAGGGAAAACATGGAAAGAGAAGCAAGAAAGCAAGCAACAACAAATTCTGCTTCAACATGTCAGTCCAAAGGCAAAGGAAAAGCTGTCATAGAAACCCTTGAGAGTGCTCACTCTTCGTAAGAGATGGAAGCTCTCCAAAGAGGGGAAGAATTCAAACAAGGCCTATCCAAGGTCAGTGGTCAGCTTCAGACACATGTCGAAGAGGCTGAAGTTCAACCAAAGAAGAAGAAAACTCAGCTTGTTTCTCACCAACCACAAGTGGCTGAAGCATTAGTGCCTCAAGCAGAGAAAATACGTCAGCAGGTACTCAACGATAAAAATTTATTGCAGATAGGTGCACTTTCCTTTCAAGAGAAAGTGCCTCCTCAAGTTCCTGTTATCCAACAGGTTGAGCCTCAACCCGAGCGTGAGATTGAGATCCATAAAATTGATAGTGATCTAGAGGAGGAGACTAGAAATCCCAGTTTCCCTATGAAAATGTATACCTCTAGGACATCTTCTGTCCATGATTCACAATTTTCAGGAGTGTATTTTCATGCTTTATTCACTTAGTCCTCTTTTTCCCAAGTGGATTTAAAGCCTATTCTCGAGGACACTTTTAGAGATCCATTAGTATCAACAAAATTTACAAGTGATAGTCCCCCTCTTCCCCCACGTGTTTCATCAATTCCCTATACAGTTCACACTCCCACCACATCTTCTCGTATTCCTTTTTCCCAAGTGGAAACCCCTTCCATCTCTACTATCCCTTATTCACAAACTAAAATCGCTATTCCCACTTCTTCCACTTCCCTCGTATCTATTTTCCCTACTTCCTCCTTGGACATTACTCCCCTCAATGTAGAAATATCAGTCTCACAATCAGAACCTCAATTATTAATCCCATTGCAAAAAGACGTTGTTTCACCTGCAGAGGACATTGTAGATTTTTGGAGAAGATGCAATTGTTTGCTTAGGGAAATATTTTTGGAGCAAGAAGCACAAGGCCATTTTGAAGAAAGGCTTGAAGAGGACAAGAGAAGGAACAATCAAACATGTTCCTAACTTTGATCAAATTGTTTGGAAAACTGATGCCCCTAATGAAAAGGAAGGAGCATTAGATACAACAGCTGCTATTGGAGCCTTTGCAGATGCTAACTTTAACTCAGTGTCCCAGTTGACTAAAGATCTCCTCAGTAAGGAACAAGAACTACAGAAAGCAAGAAAGGATATGGAAGCAACTGAGCCACGTCACCTTAAGGATATTGAGCTCCTTAAATAAGAGCATCAAGATAAACAAAGACATTCAGAGAAGAAAATCAAGTCTCAAGCACTAGCTTGAGAAATCAGAGGTCCTGAACAAGGAACTGGCTAATCACTGAAAGAAATACACATATCTTCAGTTGCCTCATCATTTTCAACATTAACAGCTGGATAATTTAAACAGTTGGATTGTAAGGTAAATGAGCAGTATCATCAATCCATGATCAACATGTATACAGGGTTGTGTGAAATACAGGAACTATACAAATCATTTGAAGAACAATTCGATGTCCTGCAGGATCATCATACTCAGAAACCTGTAGCAATTAAGGCGTTGGAAGATGTGACTGGTTGGCAAACACATATCAGAGACAGACCAAAGGATATGCCAATCATGGACACACTTCGGGCTAAGAAAATCAGAGTGACAATTGAAACTTAGGGAAGCCTCTACGATGCAGTAGGAAGCATCATCGGAGATGGACAGGAAGCATGCAAGCGTAGGTGGACAGCTTCAAAGGTTTTACTCGATTTCTTGGGGTTGCCTATGCTAGAACCAATCGAAGAAGCAACTTCGACCGAGCTAAAATTAGATGAAGTTGACTGATATTTTGCTGCAGCCAAGGAGAAAATTGAGGGTGTCATCTAGCTTAACTTGCAGGAGATCACGAGGTGGATCGAGACACCTAGTTCTGCAATGGTTATGATAGAGGTTTATGTTGGTAAATGGAAACTGGTGAAGAACAGGGAGATCGTGTCTGAGATTTTGAGGGCAAAAATACATCTGGAACAGGCTAAATCTTAGGACATTGATTTCTTGATGTACTTAGATGCCTAGTAGCATTCCTCCCTTGGCCAAACTTAAATGTGTGATCTTGTGATCCCACATGTTGGGAATTTTATTTTGTTGTAATACTTTGTAATATAATTTAAAGGGAAAGATTTCGCAAGTAGGGAAGATGAATTTTTTGGATACTACATGTTGAAGTATTTCATATATGTGATTTATTATGTTACCGATGATTAGTAAATGATTTCTGATACTAATTTGTTAAGTAGTATTATCTCTTGAATGTATTGAATATTTATTAGCTTATGGATAAACCTTATACAATATTTGGTTTGAGATTTATTTGAAGTTGGTTGTGGAGACTGATGTTAGCTTGTATATTTGTATGTTAAAAAATGAAATACCATTTACCTATGTATTTTTCAATCATCCAAACTTGGTTTCATGCCATATATCGACTTGGTCAAGTGGGCAGTTGACGATGTAACCCATAAACAACGGTTTTTCACTAACCAATACTAGAGAAGGACAACGAAAGGCATATCAGGAAAGCTTTGTAGTTTTGGAAAGATTGTAATGTTTTGCAATTGAATAAAATAACACTACTACTCATGTTATGTTCTATGGTTATTTATTAAATTTGTTTCATCAATTTTGAGTTAGTCCTCAATATTTGTGGTATACTGATCACAGGTTGTTGATGTATTAAATGTGTTGATTTATATACTGATTTTGTATTACAAGATTGACATATGAAATGTACATTGAAAAAATGTATTTATTTAATTTACATATTCTTTTACTACAACTGATGAATGGTTATCGATTCCTAATACTAATTTGTGAATTAGTATCACTTCATAGGATAGTTTTGTATTCATATAATAGTTTGGATAAAGCATTGCAATTTTATTGTTGATTTTTATTTAAAGTTCATTTAAGGAAATAAGAGTTGATCTAAAATTTTTATGCGTTGATTAATTATTTCCTTATATATAATAACTGTCCCACCTAAAAACTTTCACAGTGAGTGTTTCAGTTTCCTGAGACAGTTTAGTCTAGAACACAATTATTTCAAAATTTCATAGATATTTCTTGAAACAAAAGCAGATCTCTCACATCAACAAGTGACCAAATAAAAACAATACACATATAGAGAAAACAATGAGAAGCTTCAACCACAATTTGGTTTTAAAGACTTTGAAGCAAGTAATATTTCCTCTTGTTTCCTACATTGGACAAATGGATTGTCTTGCATTCGAGAGTATCTAGAAAAAGAGAAAGGTGGAGAAATACGAAGGCCTGAAAGAGATGTAACTCTTGATATTGCAGTGACTGTAAGCCCTTGTCTATTAGTGTTTCCAATATCTATTGTAACATTTTTTAGGGTCATACCTTGGGCTTTTTGAATTGTTAAACCCCATGCCATATGAAGTGGTAGTTGCCTATGATAACCCCTTGTTATAGGAGATATTGGAAGATACGTAGGATTAGAAGCATCCCATAAGGGTCCTTTGTAATGGAGGAATTCGACAACAACAAAAGATGGTAAGCTAGGAGGTTGTTCATTGGAGTTGTAGATTATGTCAATGACTTTTCCAAGTGAGCCATTAACAAGTCCTACTTGAACCCATAAATTAGCAGTTAACATGACTTGTTGACCAATAAAAAGAAGGACCTTTAATGGAAACTGCTCGTCATCAATGGATCCGTGGGCATGTTTGTTCCTTTGTTCTACAAAGCAATGTGCAATTGACATATTAAGTTGTTTCAACATGTGTTTGTTGTGCAATGCAACAGAGCTATTGGTGGAATACAAGTGGATAGATTGTTGAAATGAACAGTTTTCCACATCTGAAAGGCATGAGGTTGTTCTTGTCATTAGGAGTGCCTAGCCTTCAACAGTTGGTGTTGCATTTCGAAGGTTTAGCAAGAGTTGGCGAAAGGTAGTTTGAGAAGGGCTATTTCCTTGTTGTCGAAAAATTGTTTCCAACGTGATAAAAGTATCAAATGTATGCCAGAGAGCCATTCCAATAGATGAGCCTGCATACATGGGGACGTCCTTTACAGGAGGAAATTATCTGAAGTCACCAACAAGGATTATGGAACAACCACCGAATGGGATTGTACAATTCGAGGGAAAGCTTGACGTAAGCATGCATCAATTTGAGTTAACATTTTTGGTCCAATAAAGCTCATTTCATCTATGAGAATATAGTGAATATGGCGGAGTTCTTCTTGAAGTTTTGAAAGGGATTGTCCTTAAAGGGGGTGCATTTCACCAATGGGTATTTGAAGAGAAGAATGTATTGTAGATCCATGTATGTTAAAAGCAGCAACACTAGTTGGAGCAAGGAGAAGAAGTGGGGAGGCACTTTGTTCAGATGCAGTTTGCAGTGCATATTTCAAGCAAGATACGAGGTAAGATTTCCCGGTGCTTGCTATATCTCGAATCACCATTTTGAGAGGTTGAGCTGGTGTAGTGTTTCTAAAATGGGAAATGACAAGATCAAAGGCTATGCGTTGTGTGGGAGACAAGGAATCATGCGAATTGGAAAACAATAGGGTGTCTTCATGTAGTTGGGTGGATAAGCGATTGAGGTCAATGAATGATGTTGCTGTCTCATGCAAGTGGGTGGTTATATTGTTATGTGTCCAATTGTGATTTTGATGTCCAAGCATTTCAAGGTCATCAATTTGGATGTTGTTTCTTGGTCGCATTTTAGAGAGAAGTTCACATTCATCGATGGTATGGGGCAACGGAAAGGTAATAACATCGAAGTTTGAATCATCGAATAGAGGTGTAGAGGGTTCTTCTTGTGCACGTTCAACATGCCACACAAAATATGTGCCTTTAATGTGATGCCAATGAGAAATAATTTCAGAAGTTCTTGTTCCAATATCCTGAGGGATGGAATGAAAAGGTTTGTATAGAAGAAGTTTGCTCCAAAAAAACGGTTCAAAAGATGAAGAATCAAAGGGAGGAATGGAAATGAATTGTGGATAGACTCTAACAATTTTGTGATGTAAGTTTTGTTTCCATGAATTTTTTTCCTATTAGGAGAGAAGGACCAAGAACGAGCAGCTTCGAGTAGGATTAGATGTTCAAGAGCAAGGGGTCTTTGCATGTATGAAAATATGAAGGGGGGGGGGGGTTGGAGGGGTGTTATTAGTGTCATTAGAAACACGACGAAAGACACTTTGACTGACATTTAGGGAAAAGAGGTGACTTCTACAAAGTATAAGAGGAAGTTTTTGGAGCATGTGACACATCTATTGTGCACTAATGTCTCGTTCTGCAACTGTTTGTGCAAGCAATTGTTTGATTGGATGAAGAATGGGGCCGTCACTTGGTGCTGCATGTGCAAGGCAAGAGAGAATTGCATGGTAGCTTTCTGATTTTGGCTCTACTTTTGATGCATACTTTGAAATGTATTTGAGGACAACATGTCTAGAAATAATAGGTTGGAAATCAACATTATCCCTCCATATTGAAAGCGTGGTAGGGTTGTGAATATTTAGAAGGGAATCATTTCTTGCAGGATTGTACATTTTACGTCCATTTGGATCAATGGATAATGGAGAATTAGCTTTTAAGTCATATAGAAAACCATAGCGACATTGAACATATGTTCCTTTTTTGCGAAGGCAAGTTGATTATGAACATCTAGCGTGCCTTTGAACAAAATTTACAAGTTCTGCATAGTCAATTGAGTAGTTTGACGCAAATATGGATGGTGATGCAAGACTGCATGGATCATTTGTAGTAGAATGGTGTAACCCATATGTTGACAAGTCGGAATTACGAGGATTCCAAGCTGTAACATATGTGTCAAATTTTTTTTTTGCAGCTTCAGCTGCAAGAACACCTTCCCATTCTAAGGTGTCCATATTTGGTGCATCTTCCAACCAAATAAAACTATGAATGTGTGTGGATCCTCTATGCTGCCATTCATACTTACATGGGAGGAAAAGGAATATATTAGAAATGAATTGTATAAAGTGATAAATATGAAGAGAAGAATAAGAAGGAAGAGATGGTAGAATACCTGCACCAAGAATCCATTATATGAAAACCTTTTTCAAGCACATGTTGAAGGAATGTTTTGAATCTATTGTGCATGTATTGTGATGTAATATGCGGATTTGATATGATGTTGTGAACCTTCCATTGATAGTCTTGAGCTAAACCGGTAGGATGTCCAGCAGGCATTAGAGCATGCAAATCTGGCCATTTTGTGTCAGCTGCACTAAGGGTAAAGAAGAACATTGGTGTACCTTGTTGATTTATCATATTTGTCAGTTCAACTCTACTTTTGTTCCAATATGAGCGTGTTCCATGTAATGAAGACCCAAACCTTGCAACCCACTCACCAATTTTCTGATTAGGCATGTCTTGCAATTGGTTAACAAGATCAAGTATTGTCAGAGGTAGTGTATCTTCAAGATTAATTTGGACAAAAACAGAGGCAGTAGCATTACTCCGATGACACATAATTGGATTGTATATGTAGTACCGGATCCGAGGATGCTGGCCAAATCTGTTTTCATGATAGTGAATTAGGTGAAGTGCATATTCATGCATATCAACCTCATGAATGATTGGTTGTTTAAGCATTGTTGCACTTGTGGGGAACAAAGTTGGAAAAGCCATGGAAAGAAGGCCTTTTGTGTTGTACTCATTGATAGGGGAAATTCCTATAGGGGTCCAATCAATGGAAGGTGCTAGTGGGATAATTGGTATGTCTAAAAACTGTCTAATTTCTTCAACCTCAGTTCTAGCATTAGTTTGGGTTGAAATAAACGATGAGGATTCTAATTCATAGGGTTCAAATGAATTTGGTAGTTGAACTGTAGAGGAAAAGCTTTGCTGATGAGATAATGTAGCATTTCTATTAACATGCAGAATCAAAGGTGAAATGTCAGTTGAAACAAGAGGCAAAGAAGCTAATGCAATTGGGTTGACCTGTACATCCTTGTAGTATGGGTCATTTGCCATTTTGTATTGAAGGGCAACAAGAACACGTGTCCGACTAACAAATAGTTCATATGGATTGTTTGTAGAGTTGCAATTGCCTATAACAAGGATGTCAAGTTCTGATATTAAACGGGGTAGGTATTTGGCAATATTGGAAATGTCTTGGGGGAAGCAAATAGTATGTCCATAATATTTATATTGACCACCATGAGCATGTGTAACTTGTAAGATTGGGTTAGCATGACTAATGAGCATTTCTTCAACTTGTGTAAGTACTGCAAGGACAGGTGGTTGGATTCCTGGGTCCATATTGTTTTCCAATGAAGAGTGATGGCCTTTTCGTTCTAGAATACAACAAGAACAAGTGTATGCATCATGGAAATTTTTCATTACGATACTAGGGTAACATTCTTTGCAAATTGAGCAGACATGCATATCAGCCAGTTGGTCCATTTTTTTACGAAATCGTTGATGTGCATCATTGAGGAGGTTGTTCGATGGATTTAGCAGAGGGGATGGAAGTGAAGCTCCATCAGAAGGTTTGACAAGAGAAAATGAAGAGGACATATCCACAGGTAGACGAGAAGCTCTGTAAAGAAGATGTTGTTTCTTGTTATTTTTATCTTTGTTATGTGCATATACAACTCTTCTTCGTGCATTGGCTCGTTCATTGTCATGAGTTGGAATAATGCCTACAAGAAAACCGTAAATTTGTTAAAGACTTAGAAGCTTTGATTGTTGGCAACGACACATTTTCTATATGTATTAACTACAAAGTATATCGATATAAAGCAGAAGATAAAAAACAAATGTCAATTGATTGCATATTGGGAACTAAGAATGTACCTTAAAATAATATTTATGGAATACTTTTTTTTTCAAGTCCTATCTTGATAATTGTAAGAAAGTAGCAATATAGAAGAACAAAGTGTAGTATGAAAAAAGATATATGAAAAAAAAACTATTGTTCTATACAGAAGAATGAAAACTTGTGCTAAGAAACAAGAGAAGAAAGTTGTTTATTTAATGAATAAACACAATAGAAAATTAGTATTGTGTTCAAAAGTTACCATATAGGTTGCATAAACAATTTTGGTAAAAAACGTTAAGTGATAGCTTGTAGAGTGGAAGTATGAGACTGCAAAATAGAAGTGCTATAAGGGAGTTAAAAAAGACCCTGCTATGTTGAACCATGAAATAAGGACTTAGACAATTGAAAGTATTCATTACAGACAACAAAGAATATGCTTGTGTATCAGGTCAAAAAAACCTATATATTTATGTATCCATCTGAAATTGCCGATTATGCGTTTTCAACAAGGACAATTACAACTTTTAGGCGTGTAATTCGGCAGAATGTATCTGTTCTAATTGAAAGAGTAAGAAGTAATTTTTTGTTGTAGATCCTCTGGACTATTTCAACAATTGATGCCGATTCAGTTGAGAGAAGACTCAGGTCTTTTGCAGAGATTCCCATGAGTTGGTTTGCATCATCATCAAAAGCTATCATACCATGAAGGTATCCAGTGACATCTTCCAAGTCAACCTTTAGTATGTATCGGTAGTCACATTCAAGAAACTCCCCATCACATTTACCACAATGCCAAATGTCTCCAACTTTGTGGGAAATATTTTTCATGCATTGTATACCATCAACAAAAAGAGGGCATGCAAGGAAATGAAAGTCATACATGTTAACATTTGTGATGGTTGCAACAAGAGAGTACCGAACATGTTTTTTAGATGGTTGAAGAGTTTGTAGCTCATTGATGGTAATGATTTTACGAGGAGTAGAATGAGAGGCATTGAATTTTCAACTAAAAAATGGTGATGCTAAACGAAATCCATTATCATGAAACCATTTCTGGAGAACTGAAGTTTGTTAAATATTTGGGTTTATAAAAATAGTGTTGTTGGAGATAGTGCCAACATTTTTTCCATTAAAATCTGTAACACAACAGCCTTTGATTGCTACAACTGGAGGAGTAGGTAAACCGTGAAGGCTGGCAAGCTCGGATCCTTGAATTTGGTAATGATCTCCCCAAAGTGTTATGTCAATACTATAGCCTGACATGTCACGGAGTCCAATGGTTCGCCTAACAATATCAACACCATCTCACTTTCATATCATGGATGTAGGTGAAACTGAAATGACAAGTCCAACAAGGTCAACCATGGAATTTACCGGTATAGTTTGAATCTCCTTAATATTTTTAAAGTTAAAGCAATATAAAGGTATTAAGGGGTATTCATCTAAGCATGGTTGGATGGTTGGATGGTTGGATAGTCCTGTGAGAAGAAGTATGTTAGAGTTCAACGGGAGAGAAAAACATTGGATGCATGAACAATGTGAAATTGATTAAGTGGGCAAAAAAGAACGAGGAAATTAAACGTACGTTACATTATGTACAATGTTGCATGTACATTGGGTAACTTTGATTATAGTTCATTCTTTTAGTTGTCCATTTTCTACAAGACCACTATATATAACTAGAAGCAATAGCTCATGCTTGTGAAGGCCGTTTGAGATAGAAATTCAGAACCGAATAGATGATGAGTTGACTGAGTTCACTTGGTTTAATGAGGAGACTTGTACCAGTGGGAAAAGGTTGACATCACCATGTAGCAATAGTGAAATATAATATTCAATTAGCATAGTCTTCATAACGTGATGGTTATTTTTTCCTGTGGAATGAAACAGGGCATGGACATAAAAAAATAAATTGCAATGTAACATATTCATGTGACCTAACTAAAATGTATATATATAAAAGAATTCTTCGTATGAGCATATTTCATAACTCCGGCTGTTGCTATTCATTATCTGTTATAAATATTAAATGTGGACCATGACAAACAAAGAAGCACGCCTTCTGGGCCAATGTTTTAATCTTTTTTTTTTGTCTTTTGTTGGATGAAAGTCGAAACCCGGAAAGACAAAGAAAAGTTGAAATTAATGTGCGCAACTGAAACTTTGGAAATAGAAAGTTTGGGAAATTTTGAATTTGGCGTTTCAGGCTTCCCCATTCTGTACAACGAAAAGCAGAAATCAGAATGAAAAATATTTGAACTAAAAACGTATCGAAGTTGCGCATTCCACATTCCGTTCTTTGGAAAGTGGACGAAAATAAATTTCCGAAGAAAAACATTAAAGCTCAAATTTCTGCATGAGGAAACCGAAAGTCGGCAAACGAGAAAAAAATTGCGATAGACTTTTCTGGCTTCCTCTTTGCACACGGCGGAAAGCGGAAGTTCGAAAGCACGAAATGTTAAATGCGAACATGTAAATTCCAATTTCCTCTTTTCGATTTATTCAAAGTGAAAAGCGGAAGTTGACAAGAAAGAAATTAAAAATTCAGAATCCCCATTGGCGGAAGGCGGAAGCCAGGAATAGATTTCCCCGATAATTGAAAAAATGGATTCCCGCATTCCGTAGTGCAGAAAGCGGAATGCGGAATTGCAACCCAAGTTCTATTTACATAAAGAATTTTTATTATACTTTCTTATTACTGTATTTATAATTTATTTAAAGACTCGTTAAACCTTTTTTTTTAGTTGAATCAACTTCGTTTTCTTAAAAACAAAAAAAAAATTATTATGCAAAAAATTGAATAATATGAAAATTATATAATTGTAAATTTCGAAAGTTTTATATTGTTGAATATTTAAATCGGCCAAATTTTCCTAATTATAAATTTCAAAACTTTTATATTGTTGAAAATGTAAATTCGTCAAATTATCATGGACAAAGTTACTTATATTTGAACTAAAAACGTATCAAAGTTTTGCATTACACAATGTAACATATTCATGTGACCTAACTAAAATGAATATTTAAAAATTAAAATCAACCCATGTGACGTTTTTAGTTGATTTTTATTTTTCAATATCTTATATGTTATATGTTACATGGTAGTTTGGCATTTCCGTCTTTCGCATTTCGCACAAGGGAAGTCGAAAACAAATTTATTTGAACTAAAAACGGATCGAAGTTCCACATTCCGCATTCCGTACATTGGAAAGTGAAAGGAAAAAAAATTGCGAAGAACAACATCAAAATTACGACCAAGACTTGTCTAGTTTCTGCATTTCGCATGGCGGAAAGCAGAAGTTGGAAAGCACACAAAGTTAATTGCGAAGATGTAACTTCCGATTTCTCATTCTGTACAGTGGAAAGCGGAAATCGGCAAGCAAGAAATGGAAAATCCGTGATCCGCATAAGCAGAAGGAAGAAGCTAGGAAGAGATTATCCCCATGAGTTGAAAAAACAAATCTGGGCATTCCGCACTGCAAAAAGCAGATTGGGGATTTGGGAATGTGGAAGCGCTACACAAGCTTTACCTACATAGACCTCTTGTTATACTTTCTTAACACTGTTTTTATAAATTATTTTAAAGACTTATTTAAATTTGTTTTTTTAGTCGAATCAAGTTCGTTTTCTAAAAAAAAGTTAAATAAATTATAATTCAAAAAAAGTGAATAATATAAAAAATACATAATTGTTAATTTCAAAAGTTTTATATTGTTGAACACTCAAATCCGCCAAATTTTCCTAAATGTAAATTTCAAACGTTTTCTATTGTTGAAAATTTAAATTCGTCAAATTGTTGTTGACAAAGTTTCCAATATTTGACCTAAAAACGTATCAAAGTTCTACATTCTGCAGGTCATAAAAATGAGAAAAATAAAAAAAGCGACAAAGGCATTCTTCATGGCGGAAAGCGGAAGTCGGAAAGCACGTAAAGTTGATTGCGAACATGTAACTTATGATTTCCGCATTTTGCACAACGGAAACCGGAAGTCGACAAGAAAGAAATGGAAATTCTGGAATCCCCTTAGGCGAAAGGTGGAAGCCGAGAATAGATTTCCCCGATGAGATGAAAAAAATGGATCCGCACATTCCGCAATGTGGAAAGCGGGATGCAGAATGCAGAATGCTACACAAGGTTTACGTACATAGACCTTGTATTATATTTTATTAATATTGTTTATACAATTTATTTTAAACACTTATTTAACTTGTTTTTTTAGTTGAATCAACTTCGTTTTGTTAAAAAAAATTAAATAAATTATTATGCAAAAAAAAGGAATAATAAAGTTTTATATTGTAGAACATTTAAATCTGTAAATTTAAAACGGTATCGAAGTCCCGCATTCCATACTTGGAAAAGAAGAAAGTGGAAGAAGAAAATTTTGCAAAGAAAAACACCAAAGTTTCTATCTCCACGTTCCGCAGTGCGGTAACCGTAAGTCGAAAAAATGAAAAAATGAAAAAATAAAAAAAGGGACAAAAACTTCTCTGCCTTCCGCATTCTTAATACAGAATTGTTAATTTCAAAAGTTTTATGTTGTTGAACATTCAAATCCGCCAAATTTTCCTAAATGTAAATTTCAAACTTTTTCTATTGTTGAAAATTTAAATTCATCAAATTATCGTAGAGAAAGTTTCCTATATTTGACCTAAAAATGTATCAAAGTTCCACGTTCCGCATTCTGCAGGTTATAAAAATAAGAAAAATAAAAAAAATCAACAAAGGCATTCTGCACGGCGGAAAGCGGAAGTCGGAAAACATGTAAAGCTGATTGCGAACATGTAACTTCCGATTTCCTCATTTCGCACAATGGAAACCCGAAGTCAACAAGAAAGAAATGGAAATTCTGGGATCTGCATAGGCAGAAGGCGGAATTCAAGAATAGATTTCCCTGATGAGTTGAAAAAAATGGATCCACACATTCCGCACTGCGGAAAGCGGAATGCAGATTGCTACACAAGCTTTACCTACATAGACCTCGTATTATATTTTCTTAATACTGTTTTTATAATTTGTTTTAAACACTTTTTTAACTTGTTTTTTTAGTTGAAGAAAATAAAAAAAAGCAACAAAGGCATTCCGCACAGTAGAAAGTGGAAGTCAGAAAGCACGTATGTAAAGGTGATTGCGAACATGTAACCTACGATTTCCGCATTTCGCACAACAAAAACGGGAAGTCGACAAGAAATAAATGGAAATTCCGGAATCCTCATAGGTAGAAGGCGGACGTCGGGAATAGATTTTCCTGATGAGTTGAAAAAAATGGATCCGCACTTTCGCACCGTGAAAAGCAGAATGCAGAACGCAGAATGCTACACAAGCGTTCCGCAGTGCGGAAACTGTGAGTTAGAAAAATGAAAAAATAAAAAAAGGACAAAAACTTTTCCTCCTTCTGCATTCCGAACGACGAAAAGTAGAAGGAAGAAGGCAGAAGCGCCCACTGTTATAGTAGCCTTGCATCTTTAGGCTGAGTTCCTTACCTAAAATAAGTGCATCATAAAAACTATTACCTATCATTTTATTGACAGAGCATGAGTATTACACCATTATGAAGCCACATAACCAATACAAGTCATAGTCAATTAAAACATAGCAAGGGTGTTTCACCATCTCATAAGCAACATTTGTCATTTAGCCAAAAAACTAATAACTATCATTTTTTTGACAAAGCATGACATAACCAATACAAGTCACAATCTTTTTGCAATAGAGAAAGAGTCACATTTAATTAAAATAGATCAATGATGTTTCACCATCTCATAAGCAGACTGAATGAATATTCAAAACAATTAAGAAGACCTAAGGAATACCTGCAAATTTAACAAGGTGCAGAAACCTTTATTGGAAACTCTCTAGTGTAAATGAAACACGACAAAATCAATATAAGCAAAGCAAAGGAAAATAATAAGAAATAGTGGTTACTTGAAGGCATGTTTATATGTGCAAAGCAAAGGCAGTGCAACAACAAATGCGGTAAATCGAGTATTGTAAGAAGATCTTGGAGATCGTCATAAGGTGAGAAAAAATGAAGATATAGGCCCATGTTTGAATCAAATGACAAAATTTCTTGCAGTAATGGAGAAACAATGCATTGATGAAGCATTAATTCGGATGAAGGGACATAGGAAAAGTGTATTCCATCGTCCGATGCAGCACTGAAACGAAACCATGACCAAATTGACCCCAAAAAATGAGAGCCTAAAGGCAGGAAAACCCTCGAGAAAATCCTAGCCTAAACCCAGATAAACTGTTGGACTGAAACTTTCACAAAATATTGGTAAGGGCTATGCCGGATTGAGATAAATGAACTGCAGTGAAGGACAACGAAACCTTGTAAAAAAAATTTGCCAGGACTGGTCATTTAGAACAACAGATAGAAGTGTAGTGAAAACACACAAGTCACCTGTCACAAAAAAAGGTAAACACCAACTGGGAAGAAGGATCCGCAACTGAAAATCAATCCATGAAGTCCATCAATCCATTCACGTACAGCACCGGTCATAACACGGAGGACAACTGCGGTCTATGCGACAAAAGTTCCAGAATCGAGATTGCAGAATCAGGGACCCAACTGAAGTGCACTAAAAAAAAATGATTAGCATACATGCATTAAAAAAAGGTAAGGAGAATCAATCAATCATGCGCAAGAACAATTGTAACAGGCGGCCATTTGGTCAGCATGGGAATGATTTCCTTTGAGTGGACATGTTTGACAGGGAAACCGAGACACAACACCTATTAAGCCGACGTGAAACGTGTCAGAATGTTAATGGCCAGGGAGACGAGGAATCTTTTGAGTCTGCATCTCCATTGTGAAAACGCCTGCGACGTAATAAAGTCACCAA
>LPNX010313225.1:0-66098 GCA_001517045.1 Pseudotsuga menziesii | reverse complement strand
TATATATAGATATATATATATATATATTGTAAGTTAGATAATTCCTTCTATTGCCTCAAACATATTTACATATATAATATAAAAAATGAGCCCTCCCTACATAGGGAAAACAGGCTCACGGTATCCAAACAAAACTAAAATATGCCTCTAAACAATACGAGGCACAACCATCTAGACTGGGAGTTCTTTAAAACACAACGCTTGCTAATAGCTATACAAAACATGAACAAAAAAAATACTGAAAACCAGAAAACTAGCATAGATCAGGCTTGGTATCGGTATCCTCATGGGACTAATCCAGGAATTCGTCCAGCTTGATCCCCAGGTGTTCCTCTATTTGTTGCAGCTGTCGGGAGAGCTCATCCATATTCAAAAGAATAGCCTCATGGGATTCTGCTCTTTCAACCAGGGTACGAACCATAACATATTTATGCTGCCAGTATTAGTCCATGGTTTTCGGGTGTAGGGAATTTCTTTCCCTAGCATAACCCAGATCAGGGACCAGGGCTGCGAATTCCTGCTTCACCTCCACATATCTGATTTAACCTCTAGTGAGTTGAGCCTTACTTTTTGTTTCCTCGATTTTCGCTTGAATGCGGGACACAATTGAATTTCTGAAGAGGTGGGTTGAGTGCACAATATTCCACATGGCTACATTGGGGGGAGCAGAGGAGCTTTTCGAGGGCTCTTGGGTCATGGATTTCATGCAAGGGCATCTTTGTGGAGGCATAATGAAGGAGGGCACAAAGAGGAGTCGATTCAAAGGAGATAGAGCTAGCAAAGGATTTAGAGCCAAGACATGTGCTCAGTTAGGGAGTGGGGGAATAACACCACTGGACCCAGTGTTGAATCGAGGTAGAGACCAAACCCAAGATTTAATAGTAAGTAAGATAATCCAAGGGTGTTAAATAGAAGTAAAAACATGGGAAGACTTACCAGATTCCCACCGAGAAGCACAGAGCGCAGGACCGATAGTGTTGAGGAACAACCCCAACTCGCCAAGTGCTAGCTGATAACTTATGAGAGAAAAAGAAGCACCACTGGGCTCAGACCTAGAATTGCAGATATTAGGCCCCAAACCCCAGAGATCCCAAGTAGTATTCCAAAATTTATGAGGGGCTCCACTCTGAAACAAATGGAAGCTCGAGACCCAAATCCACCGATAAACAAACTTCGCAAGGAGACAAACTGCAAGTCCATGACTTAACCAACAACGAGCCAACCAAGACCGAAAAACACATGAGAGAATAATGAGGGAGCCCACAGTATTTATAGGCAGTTTTGACATGCTACCACCTTGTGCACTGATGAACCACCTATGCCACCAACCATCAAACATAGTTGAATTCATTATGAAGTAGACAGGATTAATAATGATCCAAATCCTCACCCCTATCCTCCTTCTCCGCAGCTGTCGCTTCATCGAGCGTCTGCACATGAGCATTCGTACCAGGGGAAGCCTCCATATTTGTATTCACGGGAGGATTTCGCGGGATATATGATGACATTTCAAGGGGAGATGAGTTGTTAGCATGGGGGACATGCAATCTTGCCACGGGCCTCTCATGCAACCTCCCATCCATTGATTTGGGCACTCACTGTGGGGGAGGAAAATATTGATCCCTAATTTCAATGAGCTAATCCTTGAGTGGCTGGGCATGAAAGTGCAGCCAAGCATGACCAAGTGCTTCCTTGGACATGTCGGATCCATGATTTTCCAAGTGGTTTGTCGATGTGTTAGCTGTTCTTTTGATATGGTTGGGTTGTAGAACCTGGAATTAGGTGAGCAAGTTGCAGATTTTTTCTTTCAACCAGTCTAGTCTCCAATGCTTTGAAATTTTGTCATTCAGGGTGCAATTAGAGAGTCTCTGCACAGTGTTGATGATAATTTGTGAGTCTCCTTTGATAACCAGAGTGAGATAGATTTGTCATCGTGCAATGGTGAGTCTTGATATTAAAGTAAGCAATTCTGCAACATTGTTGGTTGAAGTGCCTATGGGCTCCATGAAAATATGTAGAATTTCCCCTTTGTCATTTCATAAGACTCCTCCAATACCAGCAAGGTCGAGGTTTCCTTTGGAGGCCCCATCAAAATTGAGCTTTATGCACATAGGGGATGGGGGGGACCAAACAGAAGGAATACTCATTTTCAGTGGAGGAGATAACGAAGCAGGGATAAACATGGAAATATGCAAGTCCCATGCTTTTAATATTATTTCTAAGGAGAAGAGCAAACAAGGTCAGAAGCCGACTAATGATTATGCTGTAAGGTTTCCTAAAGATTGGCTTTGATGATCAATTGAACCTTTTGAAGGGGAAGGAAATAGAGTCCACATCCTATTAAGGAAAGGACTGGAGTAGGGAAGGAGGTGCCAATTTCTGATGGTATCCCTCATGCATGTTCAATCCTGATCCGAATGTATGAAGAGACATGTTCCCCAGTCCCATATAGTCGAAGCATATTGAAATTGATTTAGAAGATGGTCCATTTTATCTTCTGGTTGATCACATAAGGTGCATCTGGAGGGGCCTTGGAAACCACGCTTGAGGAGATGGTCCCATGTGAGAAATTTTCCATGCTCAATCAACCAAAGGAAAGTTTTAACTTTCGGCCAAAGATGGGAGTCCCATATGCATTCCCATATTGAATATTTTTTATTTTCATTTTGCGGGTGTGCTAAATGGTAATCCTGTTTGACTGAGAAGTAACATTTAGGTTGATAGCCTAATTTTAATTCATTCTAGAAATTATGTTTCTCTTGTGAGGTATTAGTCCCCATCCATTCCTCCCTTGGAAGCCAAGATTTCCATTTGATGTGAGTTGGATGTGGGGTCTAGTAATGAGAAACTTTGAGGTTTCCTGCTTGTTTCATATGAGTTTGCATGTATTGAATGTTTTCTCTTGTTTGCAGAGGAGGGAGTTGTTGCCAATCATCTTCCCAAAAGAGAGCTGAGTTCCCATCCCATATCTCCCAGAAATTGTGAGTGTGAATAAGTTCTCTTTGTGCCCTAGATGAATTCCATAGCATTGATCCTTTAGCTAGGTCCTCCATCCTGATTAGATCCTCCTGCATCACCTCCATCGTGTATTTGTCCCTCCAAATAGTAGCCCAAGGTAGAGTTGGCTTAGAAAGGCATCTTCGCCACAATTTTGCAGAAAGAAATTGGTTGAGGAGGAGAGGGTCTCTAAGTCCCAGTACTCCTTTCATCTCGTCTTTGCAGAGTGTTTTCCATGCCACATTCGCTATTCTTGCATGGGAGGATGTTTTGTCTTATTATTAATATGCAATACATTTGGAAAGTTTATTACAATTGTTTTTCTGCAGGGTTTCACTGGATCTCTCTTCTCTACTGCTTTGGTGATATATCTTATTGGGAAATATGCTTATGTGTTGTAAACCACTCTCTGCAAATCTATCTATCATACTCAAAGAATTGTTGGGTTTTTCATCCTCCATGTTTGGAGGGTTTTCCCAGGGTATATCTTGTCTCTTATGGTTGATTGTTTTATGTGGATGATTGATTTATGAAATTTATATATGGATTATTTATATGTGGCTTATTTATGAGAATCATATGTACTAAAATTGATCAATAAAAGTTTTAAATTTCAAGCATATCCGGTTTTTCTCAAACATTCACATGGTTTTCATATATCCTTTCAGTTGAATAAGAAGCTGATCTCTAGGATCAAGTTGAAAATAAACCCTTATATATCTTACGCTCAGGTGTATATGATCTTGACTTGTTTCATTTATCATCACTTCAGGTAGAACCTAGTGAGATTGATGAGTTTAAGGTATCAATATAAAAACCATTGGAATAAATCTAGGAATTAGAAAGATTAGAGAGATAATTATTCCAAAATGAGGCGTGGTTGGTAGACATTGTTTCAACACTTAAGCACATCATATCATACTATTAGTAATGTTGAGGTTATGTGATCTTTAGATAAGTGAATTAATTACGTGTTATTGATTACATAAATTTATGTTGGATTTGTGTATTTATTTTCTAATTTAATTAGTATAGATCATTTTTCATTTGCATCCTAGTTTAGTTTCCTTTCATTTCCCATATTAGAAAAAACCTAAATGGTGGACCACACCACAACTAGTGAAACCTTAAAACCAATAATGGTTCTTGGGATACAATCCAAATGTTTTTTCCCACACTAAACATGAGAGAGTCTAATTGGATCTTTCTTGCAGGAATAACCTCTACTATTGATGACAAGGATTTTGCTCCCATCAACAAAATTAGCGCTAGAAGGAGGGATGACTGACAAGTGGCCCTTAAGTAGATATGGAATTTCTTTTGTAGTTATTTTCGATGTCTCTACCCAAAATAGCCACACGAGATCATGTAATGAGTTTTTTAGGACCATTTCATGCCAACCCCAAAAATACAGTTAATCTCTTGCCAAAATTTGATGGTGAAAAAAATCCATTGCATCTATACGTTTTCATACATGTGAACTTAGATTTCAATTAGCAAATATCTCAAGGAAAATGTAGCATGTAAATTTGTTTCCCTCACATTCATATGATGCATTCAAATTTGGTATGAGGTATTTTCAACCAAATCTATTCACTATTGGAAACGATTTAGGGAAGTTTTTTTGATTTCCCATCATAATTGTGGGATCTGCATTATTATTCAAATAAAAACTAACAGTTTGTTTGTTTAATAAAGTAATTTCGTTTCTTTCAAAAAAGCTAGAGCTCTACAAGAGTTAAATTTCTGTTCTAACCTCCTGTATTTTTTGTTTACTTCATATTTTATTGTAGGGATGAATCAATAATATGCTAGTATCCTATTCTAACGTTTTATTTACTTACAACAACATATTTCCAATAGATTTGAATCTTTCACAGCACTAAGAAGACATATATATAACATCTAATTTTATCTTTCATAGTACTAAAAAATTCACCATCTAACAAGTGGAAATCGCTTTCATAAAATAAAACACCTGTGAAATACAATAGCTTTCTCCTTCAGCTTTTCAGGCCTTGTCCTTCAGCTTTGTCCAAGTTTTTCTTTCATCTTGGTCCAACTTTCTCATTGCAAGCTTCCAAAACTAAACTCAACCACCCAAACCAATCTGTCACCCCGTAAACCAGGAAAGTATCGCCAACTTCCTAGCTCCAATAACTCGGTTCTTGGACCCCCGAGCCCAAAACCCGAGTACAGTCCATCCAGTCGATAAAATCCCCCTTCCCTTTGAAAATCCAACCAACTTTTTCTCAATCTTCCTCCTCTTTTTGATCCCCCCAAAACTCCCACATTCTCCCCCTATATCCTCCTCTTCACCAACTCTTCCTTCTCGATATCTTCTCCCTTATCCCCACATTCAATGTCCCAATTCCATTTCATGAAATATATTAATGCTTATGGGTATAAGTCAATGTCAAAATTTATTATATTTACTACGTAAGGATCTACTGTTTGATTCCAATATCAGTTCGACACAATTTTCTAGGATAATAAGTATATTAATTTAATAATATTAGTGCACCTAATTTTTGAAATAACACTTTACTTCACCAACAAGTCAGACATAAATGGTACTTCGACGATACTTGAGACATTGTAATTTTATTCATTAATATTAATTAATCAATATGTAGGGACAATCAAATATATAATTGAAATTTATTATTTGATTAATAATTATTTATTGTTGAACTAGCCCTCTTTTCCATGTACAAATTATAATTTATTTAACTAACGTTATATTCAACAATCAATATTAGTTACAATTTAGAATTAAGTAATATGCATTAATAAAGTTAATGGTAATTTTATTAACACTAATCAACATTATTATCATTTGTTAAACATTTGTTAATCCGTTAATTATCACCTAATCAATAATTAACCTTATTAGTACATAGTTTATATTAATAGATCAATTAATAATAATTTGATCAATATTATTACACTATTATTACTAATAAACTAAGATTCTTGAATCAATTACGATCAGCAACACTTTATTAATCATTTAGTGATCAAGCACTTCAATCGACAATTAAGCTAACCACAATTTATTAATAACATAAATAACACCATTTGCATTGTTACTCAACATTAATGAACATTAATTATTATTAGAACTTGATGAATATTCCTTTATTAATTAGCACCGTATTTGGAAATCATACCAAGTAACTATAATTAATTAATTTAATATTTAATTAATGATGATCGCAATCATTAACAAACTTTAATCAGAATCAAACCCTTTACTAATAAATTGACCCAATTATGTCAGTTCATAACCTAATAAATAACACATATAATTTAACTTGTCACAATTATAAAACATGAAGTCCTAATTATAATAGCATGGCATACAATTTATACAAACATATATATAGACGAGTTATGTAAACGTAGATAATGCTTACATATGTCGTGTAGGTACACTAATAGTACTCAACCACACATCGCACATAATTACATGAGTTACTATATGTCGACACACACTTAAACATGAATTTGCAAGGTTTAGATGCTAACTCATATCATAATAGGCCATGACACCAACAAAACATATTGAGACACAACATAAGAATCAAGAAAATGGTTTCGACACAAAGTTAATCAGTTTTCCTTCTAAAACTTCCATGTCATTCCTATCTACCTACTTCGTTCTGTATAATTCACAACTAACTTCCACATCCTATCCTTCCTCTGTTGGACTACCATGGAGCGTCAACTACATGACCTAACTTCAGTTAGAACCCGTAAGCAGAAGTCTTGACTCCATCGACCAAGATTCCCTAAAAGACACCCACTAGTGATCATCACACACCTTGGGGAGCATGCCATAGCATAACCCTCCCATGACTCCGCGTTTCAGGGATAAACGATGGGTAATTCCTCCACCCCACTAATGGAACAAGGGACTATGTCTACATTCAACATAGTAACTGCGTTGCGATTGTCATATTTAGCTTTTGTCATTGAATAACCAATTTGGGTGGTTGAGCTTCATGAAACCCCACACCAGCCCACACATCATGATAATAACAATAAGCACATATAACAATAACAATTCATTCCCATACCATATATTTTGGAAATCATACCGTCGAGGTACTTCAACTTGGTATGGATCAACTATCCCTTAGCTCTTTAAAACTTCTCACTATAGTCTCATAACAAAATGTCGTGCAATCGTCGACATTTACATACATGATATGTTAATAATAACAACAACAATATAATCATTTGCACCATGCATCTGACATCATAATAATTTACTTGAATATAACTTAAATCGGTATCCACGTACCATTATCTATTAAATTTTCATGCTAGAGACATAATCAAAACATGGTCATAATTCATAATATTAACATCACACACACACACACACACACATAATTTCCACAAAATAATAAATCCATATGTCCACAACATCATAAATTGACAAGATTCCACAACAATAAGCAAATACAACATACAATGATAGTTCAAGAAATAAGGTTAAAACATGGTGCTACAATAATTATCAGTTTGAAAATGTTTATCTTGAATTGGCAGATCTTCGTAAAAGAAAAAAAAAATCCATATATGATTTTGTATAGGGATTCTATAGATTTATCATAGTTTTTGCCATAATGATAGGTTGTTTGAGCAATAAATTCAAGAATGGTTTGTTGATTGTACAACATCATGAGTCATTCTCCAAAATTGTGAGCAATAACAAGTCGGACTTGTGAGTCATATCAAGTCCTAAGTACCCTCATATGATTGAGGTGGCGATGTTGTATTGTAGAGATTTTGAGTAATATCAGGTCAAGTATTCTCATAGAATGTACCTTATGAGACAGACCTCCATGTTATGGAGATGATTCTTGTGATTAATATCAAGACTAGTCTTATGAGTAATATCAAGATAGTAGAGTTGTGATTAATATCAAGGCCTGGCAATATCCTCATTTATTGAGGTAGTATTCTTTACTTGGTAAAGTGGTTATACTATGTGATGTATTTCTAACCAATGCCATTCGAGGTGGATAAAGCTATTAAGTCTCCTTTAGATACCCCCGGATGCGGGTGCCAACATGACTTCCACTCTTTCAGGCCCAGCTGATGAGGCACATAACTATGCCCCATCGTTACCTATCTGACGTCATGTCTCCGTCCGCCATGAGCTGGTTACCTTCCTCTCTGATGGCTGCACTCCTTATCTCCTTCACAACACGCGTCATCCTTGCAGTTGTTGGGGAGTACAACGACGTCAACTCATTGCTGGAAAGTATTAATGCACATATGGATGTGTGCTGCCGTGTTAAGTTCCCAAGCATACCGACATTCTTTCACCTCCGTCACCCTGCTCCTTATTCCCCTGCAACTCTCCTAGTGATGCTCTCTGCGATTTTCCTAGTTCTTTCTTCTATGGCTACTGTCTATGCCATGTCACACAGGAAAAGAGGAATTCCTAGACTTGGATGAGCTGGTAGAGGCACCCACAATCGGTGTTCCATTCCTTTCAATGATCAGGCTAGTGGAGAGGGTTACGACCTGGAAATTCTGGCCCCCCTTCACCTTATATTCGACGACTGGGAAGACGAGCTTATTGGATCTCTTTTAGCTTCCAGTCGAACCACTGAACGTAGAAGGAACTACTGGGTAGTGAATAATTTACTAGTCCACCTCCTCCTCCACTCTACCACCCTTCCTCTTTCATCCCCTGTCCCCGATGTCATCCCTGCTGCCTTTAGGATTCCTTTTCCTTCTGCACCTCCAGCTCCGTCTGTTCCTCTAACTCCTCCAACCATTCTCGCATCCATTCCCCTTGCTGACCCCCCCTCTACACCCATGGAATTTTATCCCTTGCCACCTCCACTGCAGCGCAAAATAGTGACCACTTCAGCTGGAAAAATCAATGCCACCATGGCAGCCTTCAAGAAATCTGAGCCCCTCTCAGTCAAGTGTTCCCCATCTAGCAATGAATATTCTAGTGGTGAAGATGAATCCAACAGTGAAGACGATGACCTGAGTAACAAGGATGATCCAGATAAGCAGTGAAGCACTGGATTTGGGACTCCCATCATTGAGGAGCCCTACACCAAACTTTAGACTAGGTTTTTGCTTCAGGTTTTAAGTCTTTATGTTTCAGGGACTCTGGTTACCCTAGGCTATAATCAATATGATGTCTAAGAATTTTTTTTGTAAACACTATAAGCCACATCTTTCTTGGATCTGTTTTCTCTCACAGAGGGAGGATCCTTTAGACAATTATGGTATGTCATTTCTTTTAAGGTAGACTGAACCTTTCTTTTTTTTTTTCCTCTCGGTAGGACAAACTCTCGACCTTGTACCATTTTTTATACTATTATTTTACTTCAATAGATTAGCTTTTGAATTCACAAAAACAAGTCTCCTCCGGAGACTGATCACCTTTTGAGTGAATTACTTTAGCATATGACTATATGGTCTGGGGTAATATATATGATCATTAGTATTTGTGACATTTCTTCTAAGTATGATATGATAAGATGGATAAATAAATACACTTGTGGACCATACAATAAATCATAAATGATAAGGAGATGGAGCATATAGAAAGAGGAAGGATTCAAATTGCCCATGCATGCCTCCAAGTGAACTCGAATTGTGAAGGCCTTAATTTAAGCCTAAATTGTAAAAAAAGAATATTCCAGTTAAAATAATAAATCTCTAAGTGATCCATGCAAAGATAAAAATAATAAATAAAATGATTTGCATGTATGGAATTAAGAGTGAAGCACTGATGGCACTAAGAGTGAAGTACTGATGGCCCTAAGAGTGAAACACTAATGGCACTAAGAGTGAAGCATTGATGGAACTAGGGTAAAACACCGATGACACTTAAGTAATTTTGTTAACTAAGTGATCAACAACTAGTTAATGATTGAGTTCAGTTCAATCAGTTAACATTCAGTTCAGTCAGTTAACATTCAATTCAAATCAATTCAAGTCAGTTGAAACTCAATTCAAGCCAATTGACACTCAGTTCAAGTCAGTTGACATTTAGTCCAGTAAGTTTACAATCAGTTCAAGTCAATCCACTTTCAGTTCAAGTTAGCGAACATCCAATTAAAATCTAATTATGGAAGGAGGGCACATGTATTATATTGCATGGAGAAGATTCTCAAGACTAAGACTTGACACTAGTGTAGTAAGGGCGCTAATGTTTGCATGGGGAAAATTCCATGCACCCGTGTTAGTGTTTCTCTAGTTAAATTCAAAGTTATCTTGAACCCATTCACTATTCTTGCATGGGAGGATGTTTTGTCTTGTTATTAATATGTTAGGCATATGGCAAGTTCATTGTAATTGTTTTTCTACAGGGTTGCACTAGATCTATCCTCTCTACTGTTGTGGTGATATCTCTTATTGGGAAATCTACTTATGTGTTGTAAACCATTCTCTACAAATCTATCTATCATACTCAAAGAATTGCTGGTTTTTTCATCCTCTATGTTTGGAGGGTTTTCCCAGGGTATATCTTGTCTCCTATGGTTGATTGTTTTATGTGGCTGATTTATTTATGAGATTTATATATGGATGATATATGTGGCTGATTTATGAGAATAATACATGCTGAAATTGATCAATAAAAGTTTTAAAGTTCAAGTATCTCTGATTTTTCTCAAACATTCACATGGTTTTCATATGTCATTTCAGTTGAAGAAGAAGATGCAATCTAGGATCAAGTTGAAAATAAACCCTCATATATCTTACCCTCAGGTGTATATGATCTTAACTTGTTTCATTTATCATCACTCGAGATAAAACCTAGTGGGACTGATGAGTTTAAGGTATCAATATGAAAACCATTGGAATAAATCTAGGAACTAGAAAGATTAGAGAGATAATTATTCCAAAAGAGGTGTGGTTGGTAGACATCGTTTCAACACTTAAGAACATCATATCATAATCGATAATACATCAAAATGCATAGTTCACACACTTAATCACTTGTGTACTCAATCTATAGGGTCATCTTTTTATAGCTCTAAGATGCAATCGACTCCCTTGAAGTAAGGAAGAATGTGTCCACATACTTGCGTCATAACGCATAACGACCTCCTTAATTTCTACCCTGTTTGTGCCATTATCGATGGTTTTTTTCTAAAATCTGACCAGTCATTTGGTTATTCAAATTCAATATTGGTCAGTTAGTCAGACTAGTTGAGAGTTTATTCGATCCATTTGTTGACCACTTAGTCAATTCTTTTAGTTAAGTGTAAATTTTCAACCTTTTGTCTTAAGAAGGTCCAAATATGTGATGAAGTAGCAACACATATTGTTCCAACACCCCCTCATCAAGACAACACTCTATATATTTAAGAGGTGAAATTAATTCTGTACACCCCCCCATAATTGTAGTTTCCAGAAGCTTAAGCATAGCTTAAATTTTGAGAAACTTAGCTTTTGTTAAAGGATTCATAAATATATCAACAATATGATCAATGATTTTATAATATACAAGCTCCAAAATAAAATATTGTGTGCAATATGATTGTTTGCAACCTACATGGCACTCTAATTATCACCTAAAATTACAATTGTTGGGTTGATTAAAAAAATAACTTTCCCAAGAGCTATTGAATCCATATCTCTTCTATGCCAACATTAACTACACCATGGTATCTAGACTATGTGGTCAAAATAGATATCACCTTCTACTTCTTTCATGACCAAACCAAGGAAAAATACATAGCTAGATGCCAACTTCCTATCATTCTTGTCCCCAACCCAATATGAGTTGATGTAACATACCAATAATTCTATTGTATTGGTGCAATATTTCATACCACGTTGCTAAGTTCTCTTTATATAGCGAATAATTATCGTTGTGGCTTTCCATTATCTTTCTTGAGGATGCTACATAAACTGAGAAACCAGCTAAAAATAAAGGAAATATCAAGTATTATATGTGTTCAATAAATTGGACTACCGACCAATTGTCAATAAAGCACCATGTCGATTTTGGTGTGTCATAGCCCTTTTTTAACTCTACTCCCAACTGAAAATGTGTATCACATGCTTTACATTTGTTTATATTGAATCTTTGAAAAAAATCCATTACATTAGGTTGAGAAATAAATATACTAATGTCCATTTGTAGGCATTGAATACCCAAAAAGAATTGTAAGAAACCAAGTTTAGTCATTTCAAAGGTATGAACCAATTGTTTATTCAAACCCAATATTATATTTATGTTGTTGCAAGTAATAACTAAATCTTCTACATATAATGCAACAATTAAGGTTTCACGATTTACATGTAAAACATAATTGCTATGATTTGATTAACAATGTTTGAAATTAAGATTGATAAAGAAATGATCAATCCTTTGATACTCCTAGGAACATGTTTCAAACCATACATGCATTTCTTCATCTAACAAACAAAAATGGAATCCTTCTCAAAACTAGATTGCTCCATATAGATTTATTAATTCAAATCTCCATGAAGAAAGGAACTTTTGACATCCATTAGATGTACCTCCCATACAAGTCAAGAAACAAGTGAAATAATCAATCACACCAAACTAATTTTTGCAACAAAGGAAAATGTTTTAGTGTAATTGATGCCTTCATACTGAGATAAACCCCTTGCAACCAAATGAACCTTTCAACAAAACCACAAGCTATGGATTTTCTATTTTTAACCCATCGACATTTCACTATATTCTTTCCTTATGGTTGAAAATCTAAATTCCATGTTTTATTCTTCATCAAGGAACAATACTCTTTAGCTACAGTGTTCTCCCATCCAGGTCAACCATGTGCATCTACATAGGTATTTCGATCACATGCCTCTAGCACAAATTCCATTATAACAACACTACCACACTGTTTTTGACTTCTAGTCTTCCTTGAGTCATTAATAACTCCTCCATTATCTCAAATAGCTTCAATTTTCTTAGCATCCCACTAAGGTAGACATGAATTCTAATATGTAAAATTTCTTGTATTGACCAGTTCAAAACAAGATTGATTATGAGTTCCAAAGTTGGTAGTCGATTCCGTAGTAATTGTTTGAATACAAGTCGAGGCAGGAATGTGAGTCGACCGTCTAGTTGAAAATCCAAAATAGGGTTTAGTTAATCCTATTTTTATCATAATTTCAAAATTTTCATTGCTTAAAAAACCAAGAGAGAAATTCAATAGTTTAATACCTGATGTTTTTTCATCAAAGACAACATCTCTTTGAATGATGATATATTTTTTTATTGGATCAAATAACTTGTAGGCTCTTGAATCTTCAGTGTAACCCATCATGATGTAAGCATGACTCTTTGCATCCAATTTCTTTTTGCAGTCATCTAGAATGTGCACCCATGCAATGCATCCAAACGTCTGAAGGTGACTGATTGATGGTTTCCTTTCACTTCATTTCTCAATAGGAGCCATATTAAGGACAAATTTTGTTGGAATAAGGTTCAACATATAATTTGAACAATAGACAACTTCTGCCCATAAGATAGTTGATAAATCTTTGGTCTGAAGCAAATAACATGCCATCCAACCAACGTTTGATTTTTGTTTGATTATTTTTTCTTATTTTATGTTATGTTATGTTATGTTATTTATTTATTCCATTACTCCATTCTACTAAGGTGTGCAAGGTACACATCTTTACCAAGAGATTTCATTTTGCGATAGACAATTTTCAAAAACTTTGCCTACATATTCTCTACCATTTTCTGATCTTAAACATTTCACAGGTCCACCACATTTATTTTAAGCTAATGACCTAAATTACTTGAACCTTTCAAACATATGACTCTTATTCTTCAAGAAATATACCCAAGTGTACATGGAAAAAACATCAATTAAGGTTAAAATATACCTTGCACCTTTTAGTGATGGTTTGTTCATGTAACATAAATCATTGTGGACAAATTCCAACTGGATCTATGCTCTCCATGTATTTCCTATCTCAAAGGGATCCCGATGTTGCTTTCCAAGCACACACCCTTCACATACTCCATCATGGGGAAATTTTTTAGGTAGTCCAACGACTATGCCATGTTTCACCATCAAATCCAGAATTTGAAAATTTAAATGTCCAAGTCATTCATGCCAAAATTTTCTATGAGTGTGGTTGGTATTGTCTCTCTCTTGGGAATTCCATGGAACATATATAATCTATATTTGGGATCAAGAAACCCTGAAGTAACAATTTCTCAATTATTCACATCCTTCACAACAAACCAATTTGGACACAATTCAATCTTTTTTCCAGTATGTGTAAGTTGATGTACCAACAACAAGTTCACACTAAGGTTAGGTACATGATACATGTTGGTATTCATACCATTTTGAGATTCAATGTTACCCCAACCAACAATAGTGGGTGGATAATCATAAGGAACCAATTTTTTCTTTCTGGCTACTTCACTTAAGGAATAAAAGAGAGAAGCATCTTCAATTATATGGTGAATACAACCATAATAATCTATAACCTCACTCAGAGTAGTGTGTGCATGTAGGGCCTGAGAAGCACTAATAGAAAATGTATAATTATATGCCATACCTTCTGGAATTTGGTGTTGAACATTGGTTGATCGTCTAGTCGACATGTATACTTCAAGTTCCCTAATATTCTCTTACGTATCGTTAGTATTCTTCCACAAAGCCTCTTCCATATGTCCTAATTTCCCACAATAATGACGTGTCTTCTTCTACTTGTCTTTCTTATTCAATTCATCATGTTTCTTATTTATAAGCCATATTTGTGACCATTTAAGATCATTGGTTTTTGTTTATAAGCTATAACACTTATCTATCAACCTAAACCCTGATAGAATCTACAAGTAAAAAACTAGAGGCAATCACAAACATATCCAACTCAATAGAGTGTTTCCAATCAACACTTTAAAATACTTGTAGGCAACGTGTTATGACTCAAACCAACAAATTTAATATCATGTTGGAAGAAATCATGGAATTATAAAGATCGTAGGGATAAATATTCCAAGAAGAGATAGTGCCGACATACACCATTTCATCATTTAACCATAACATATCATAATTGACAATACATCAAGATGCATTGTTCGCACACTTGATCACTTGTATATTCAACCCATATCGTCATCTTTTTCTATCTCCAAGATGTAATCAATTCCCTTGAAGTAAGGAAGAATGTGTCCACATACTTGAGTTATGGAACATAACAACCTCCTTAATTTCTACCATGTTTGTGCCATAGTCAACGGTTCTATTCTTACTACTCAAGAAATTGGTTGGTTAGTTGACTCCATTGTCACTTCGTCAGTTTGACTAGTTGAGAGTCTATTCTTCCCATCAATAGTCAACCAACTAGTTGACCGCTCAATCGGTTCTTCTAGTTAACTACCAATTGTCAATTGTATGTCTCCATAATATCTAAATATGTGATAACTAGAAAGTCGTACTATTTCAACAAAAACTACTTTTGAATAAAGTCTTACCCTAGACCATCAAAGGCCTACTATTTCAACAAAAACTACTTTTGAATAAAGTCTTACCCTAGACCCTCATAATAGTTTTCTAGATTACATGCCTCCAAACATTCTCCCCTCTCGGTTGCATGAGACACATTCATTGAATCTACAAGTAATTGATGTGGTGGTTGAGTACCTTACCCAATTAATTTTTAATAATGGGAATCAACAATTGTGAACTCAACCACTGAAAAGGATGATGAAACATCCTTGCCAATTACTCTGCATGATATAAAAATTTTCCTTGATATAGAAATAAATTATTTTCTTTTCCTATCCTTAGAAAAATTTTCAATTTTTTGTTTGCTTTTAAAGAAAAACATGATGAAATGATTTTGAAGAATGAATCGATGTATACATCCACTAATGAAATCATAAATGAATCTATTGAAAATTTGAGTAATGGGTCAATTCTAAAAAACACAAAGTATTCACCTATCAATGGGAATCATGATCAAACAAAAAGTGCAAACAAAGACATGATTTTTAATCAGCTTCCTTGTGCATAAACAAACAGATCGTCACTATACCTCATGACTTTCCAAAGCTAAAGCTACCTTGAAACTAAGAGTTTCCTACTAAATATGCACCCATGAATGAATTCATAGATAAGGGAAAATATGCATGTATTATAATGGCACAAGTGCTTATATACTTTCTAATTTTGACTACTTCTACACTCTATACCAATATCTCTTTGTACATTCTCACTTGGAAAATGATATTTAGAATTATAATTTGGTTTTCCATTTATACCCCAATCTTGGGAATGAAGAACATAATGATCATAATTTGTCAGGTATCACATACTGAAATAGAAATATGGATCTTGAATACACCCAACTTGAAACTATTGATCAAGAAAAAAGGTTGATTTTAGGAGACTCAAATCATGAAATGGTTAATGAGTATTAAAAAAGAAATAAGGAAACCATGCTTGATTTAAATCCTATTGTCATATATAGTGTAAGGAATGAAGAATTTATGAAGAAAATGATTTCATTGAACAATCACTCTAAGCAACCAAGCAACTACCATGATCATGCATGCCATTTATTCTCATGTTTTCTCCTAGGATTCTAGGATTACAAGGATTTCTTTCAAGATATCATTAGAGAGTGGCTAGAATAATATTTTTCCTTACAATTCTCTCAAATTGGTAAGTTTCCAATATTCCTTGCTTTGAATCAACTTGAAAATGTTTTAAATTTTTTAATAACACACTGTACAATTCACCATTCATACAAATATATGAAACACCCCAACATTTCTATAGGTTTTGAGATGATTCAATGGTTACGTTGGCTTTATCACTTCACATATTGTTGAATTAGTCAATGTACGTTAGGGTAGGAGTAGTTTAGTTAGTTTAGGACATACTCATGTTCTCTAGGATAGCTTTAACTATTTGGTTGGATTTCAATTTTAATAACATACTTCAACTAGTTTACCCTTATGATCACTAGTATGTTAATATAGGTGTTTTGTTTTCAAATGGTTCTTTTTGTTAAATGTTTTCTTTTTATTCCCAAGTAGTGATTTAGATTTTTCTCTACCAAACAATTTATCCTATAACATGTTCTATAATTTTGTTGTTATTTGTTAGCTTGTATAAGAGCTTTGTGAAATATCCTCTCCATGTTGTTGGTGATGTCAAAAGATCATATGATCACCACATTAGTCTTGTATAGGGAAAACCAAGTATTTGATGACACTCATAATTTTGCTCATTTCTTTTGATGTTTACATGAATTATCATATGGCAATATGTTTCCTAAACATCGAAGGATTTGACTTCTTGAGCATTTAATACATATTTAGAATGTGGATTCAAAGGGAGTTTGTTCAATTTTTGTTTATAGATAATTTTTTTTATAGTTTTATACATGTCTCTTGTAAGCCTCACATTTTGGGTTTTCAATGATTTGAATCTACCTAGTAGTTTGATGTTCCCATATAGGTACTAATGATTAGAAAAGCAATGATGCAAGTTGGATCCTAGTGCCGATTGTACATAACTAGAAAATTGGTGAGCTAAATTATCGTAGACACATAAAAATGTATGCATTGTGATATAGTTAAAATTAATGACATTTGTTGAAGGAATGAACCCCTACTTGTTTGATATGAGATCTCGAATTAAAATTAAATCTATTATGGTTCACCTATTGCTAAACTAAAAATTGATGTTAAACTTTTCATGTTATTGACTTAACAATTTTCACACATATCATGCTTTTACCCTTGCATTTATGAAATGATCCTTCAAATAAAGAGAATGTTTATCAAACTTACATGACTTCAGTCATATTGAACCAATTGATTTGAAAGAAGAATGATATACAAATTTCCAATGTCATTATGAGTTGTATAATTCTTTGGAAGCCAAGTTTTATTAGAGAATATTTGAAATTATTTTTTGTATCTAGATGATTTTTCCAAAACAAAGTGATTGTAAGAAATACCTTAAACTACATATCATAACTCTTTGGAATTGGTGTCATGCTCTTGGGAGTAGAATGATGACATACTCAAATTTCCAACGAGCTGAGTGGGGCATAGTTGATATAATATTTTAGAGACTGAGATGGGAATATGTTTACAATTAAACTTTATAACTTACTCTTGCTTTGTTCTCAAAACCTAGTTCATTGAAATACAAGACAACCCAAATATTTGAATTTGGAGGCAATGATCTTGAACATGAAAAAAAATAAGTATGGTGCTATAAGAGATTTTAGATTTCAATGAGTACTGAACCTATAATCCTTCAATCAATAGATGAATTATTTGTTAGATAAGCATGTGTTTTCATAGTCTTTCATAAGAATGATCTTGTCCCAAGATCTCATTGTCATTTAATTCCATTTTGATCCATATTTTAGGTCAAATATTGTACAAAGACATTTTGTTTTTCGCAATGATGTTTTATTACAACTTGTATGATATATTTTTAGAAATACAATTACAATTCAAATTCTTTTCTTTTGTCTAAAAAACCACTTATGGATTTTAAAGATTTTGTTGGATCGTAGACTACTTTCCTTATCTTAGTTTGACCTTGAAGTTTTGGACTGTCGTTAATCCTTGAAGAGTGTCTGCATGCCTTTTGATCATCTTACATTTGAAAACTTGTGTTTTTGTAGAAGTGTATTAACTTATGATGCACTTGTCAAGTCATGAAATCTCTCTATGCATTGTATGATTTTGACTAGAAAAGGAGAAGGTCATGAGAAAAGTTTTATGAAGATTATTCAAGATTCTCAAAACAATGGTGCAACTTAAATCTCTCTAAGTGATTGACTTCCATGACAAATTGTAGACTCAAATTTTCGGTTAATGAACCAACTAGGTAAGTGGTTTCCTTGACTCACATTAATATTTGTGGATCATGTGGATTGGTACAAGATGAGCATCCATATTTAAAACATTAAAGATAGATATTTTTATACCAATGCATGACTAATCAATTATTGGAATCAAGTCTCACCCTAACTTGCTTGAAAGAGATGCTACTTCCCTCATCCCTTAATTTCTAAAGAAAATTATTGATAAAAGGTAAGGAAAGGAAGTTCATATTATTTTGAGGGAATGCATATATCTTTTCCATGGCTATGGACAATTGCTAGTAGAAGAGGAAGGCTTGTGATGCTTAGGTGACTTCGTCAGGGCTATGGATGCTTGTGGGAAACAAAGTAACACCATGAAAATCAAAGAAGGTTGCTTGGAGAAATCTTATAAAACACTTGATCAAAATAAACTTTGTGATCATGGAAGCTTCAACTTGAAACTTGGATTATGATTTAAAGAATAAAATCCATTAGGTTTTCCCTTTAGTTCAACTGGTGAGTTGATGCATTTTGGGAAACAAGTTAATTTAGGATTTCATCACTATGGATTTTCTGTGGGACCCAATAATGATAAGGTATCTATCTCAATAAGACTAAGTCTCTTACTTGCTTATATTTGAAATCTGACGATGCATTGCCGAGATTCATGGATTTTCCTACTATGTCTCCATTTTTGAGACCTCAATATGAACCAAGTTAATTAACTTGGGGACCTCCTTTTTAAAAATTTAAAATCAATTATTTTCAGTGCAAGTGTTGTTTTTTAAAATTTATATTCTTTTTAATTCAATCGACAATTGTAGTTTGCTAACTTGGATTAATATTTCTTGATGCATGTTTGATTTTAAGTTTTCAATGTGTAACCATGAAGCTTGCTTCAATTACATTATCATATTTTTATTTGCCTGATACTTTTTCTTTCTTGCACTTGTTACATTGCATGCATCTTAATTTGGTCATTTTACCACATGGGTTCAACTGGATATGACCCATGTAAGAGTATGTGCAAATTTATCTAATCTTATTGACAAGACCTTGCATATTTAGTTGACTCGGAATCTCATTTCATGAAGTATCGATAGGATCACCAGGTGTTTAGTCTTAAGTGACCCAGATGTCAATTGACTATTTTCACAAATTAAAATTTCTCATATGGTGATGAATTAGGTCAATTTTGGTCAATGTTTTAAAAGACAATATGACAAACCAATGGAATTCAATTTTGGGAAAAACAATGTTTTAAATGAAGCTCAAACTTTCATTAAAAATTTATTTTGTGAATTTTTTTTCCAAATAAAAAAATACAATTTAACTCTCAAGACAATCTACCTATAAGTTTTTAGTGATTGCAAACTCAATGCAACGCTCAAAATCTATTCCCATCGTCTACAAATGACAAAACTATGAAAATTGTAGTTTGACCCTCTCACTAGCGAATCAAGTTGTATTTTCTTTATTTTTGAGCATCTTGAATATTACATTGAAACTAAACTCACGAGCACTCGTTAGAAAGTTATTTATGTTCTCTTTGCATTGCAAAATACAAATTCTTAATCATAGTTTATAAGAAGAAGATACAATCATCTGAAATCAAATCAAATACCCCTGAGGTATACGCAAATTCTTAAGTTATTTTTCTAAACATTCAGAATAAAATGTTACATAAGAACTTTTGGAAAATTTTCTCTTGAAAAACTCCAAATGAAAAAATATCTTGCATAGCATTTTACTCTTTTCCAGGTTAAAGTTTCATTTACCTCACACAAGCTCTTAAAAAAGCAAGTCTTAAAAATATCCGTTGAAATAAGTCTTAAAAAAACTCCTATGAGATAAAATAATTAAAAAACTCCAATGAAATGAAAGTCTTGAAAAATTTCGATAAGATAAAATATAAAAAAAATTCCAATGAGGTCCGATGAGATGAAAGTCTTAAAAAAACTCCAGAAATTTTCACGAATTTTATAGGGAATTTTAAAGAAGATCCCCAATCGATCCATGTTTGCAAAGAAGGCAACATTAGACTACCACACATTCTGCATAATTGTGTCTTATGGGATTCTTTGATGGAGCAGAACAAAATAAGTGTTGTGATTCAAGTATGGTGTTAAAACTTGACAAAGATCGTTTGTTCCAATGTTTGATGGAATGTGGAGGATGTTCAAATTCTAGAGCAGAGTTATTGGCTCTCCGGGGACTCTTATATTTTGCAAAATGGAAGGGCATATTATCCTTACAAATCATGGAATATTCTCAAGTAATTATTGAATGGGTGATTGGGGGTTCTTGTCTATAGGATATTGCTCTTGTGGAGTGGAAAAACAAAATTTGGAATCTTCAATATTCCTTTAACTCCTTATAGTTTAAGCATATATTATGGCAACTCAATTCCAGAGCAGATAGACTATCAAAGAAGGCCATTGGAAAGGAGGAGGGTATTATGCATTTTGAGGAATATAGAGATAGATCGAGGATCGCTACAAGCACAATCAAAGATTATGGAGGAACTTAACTATACATCTACGGTTAAAATATGTTTTTTTTTGTAAACTACCTATTATTATTACTAAAAAAACTCATATATAGGGCTGAAGAATTTTGGGATTTATGTTGTTGATTATGCTAGAATAGTCTTGGACATGTTACAACTACCAATTTGTAACACTCATATAGACAACCCCATTTTTTTTGTTTTTGTTTTTTTATTATCTATTCACACTATGGGATTTCCTACTTGGTAATCCTTTGCCATGATCAAAGATTAAAAATCTCATTGGATTTCTATAATGTTGTCTTTCACTCAAACTTATGACTATCAAGCAACTGGATCTTTTTTCTTGTTGAAAAAAAAAGACTTAAAAAACTCTACAATGAATGTCTTAAAAAAGCTGGATGAGTTGAAAGTCTTAAAGGACTCCACAATGAAATTATAAAATCACCCTACAATGGTGGCCATGTTCAAATACTTCACATATCATGTTTTCAAAATTATGGATTTGCAAACAAAGAATCCTCATAAGTTGGAATTGTGAACAAAATGGACATCGCTACAAATCTTGTTCATTGGCTCGCCCTCTCCCTCTCGAAAACAAGGGTACTAGGATCAAGACAATGAAGTTCAAGGGTGTAAAGGAATCCAACAAACTACTTATCTCTCCAACAAAATACTTATCTCTATTAGTGGGGTTGAAAGGCAATAAATAGAGGATAAAATTTCCTATTATATAAGGCGCTTCCTTGCTCATAATTAAGTCATAATGAGCTTGGAGTCCTCTTTAATAATTATATTATATTTTTTTGATGTTTTGAACTAAGTTGATTTTCATTGTTACTGCCATGATTCATAAAACATTGTTGGTGGTCTCTTTGACATTTTAAGCATAGACCAAGATTGGTTTTCCTTCATGACTTATGATGATGCCTCCTATCCTCGCTCTTTTGGGATTCCCTTTCACTGTTGTATTCATATTGAGCTTGAAATTTGGTGATTTTGAGGTATACACTATTGTAATTTTTTCTTCTTCATCCTTCAAGAGTTTGTGTTGGGTATTTAGAAGTTGATGCATTCCCATCAATTCTTGAGTTTTTTATGCTTATCTAGCAAAATTGGAATATATCCTCACTCTAAAAATTAGATTTTTTTTTTGTTTCTCCCACATTTCTAATTAGTTTGTAACACAATTAGTCAATAGATAAATGCTCGTTTAGGAAAATCCTAAAATTGATCTCCATCCACACATTCAAAATAATTAATCTTATATTGATCTCCTAATCTTTGCTAAAAATTTACACATGAAATCCCCTTTGGACAATTCTTGAGAAACCTTTCAATATATTTATCTTAATTGACATTCATTTCCATTTTCATCAAAGATAATTTCCAATGTATAATTCTTGGTCATGTTGCAATGCAATAAGAGATGGTTAGTATCTTCTTTTTTGGCACTTGAAACATGTATGGAGGGACCATTGTATTGTTTATTATTAATCAAATGACCGTTTGAGGCCATCTAGAAATAGATCATAAATTTTTCAATTTCAAGTCCGTTGCTTTCAGAATTTATTTTGGACCTTTTCTATTGCCTTTTGGGGTCCAAACCATATGAAGAGTAATTTTATACCTTTCACATTGTATAGATCATTGATAACATTTTAACGTTGTATCAAGTGCCCCAATCAAAGTTTAAAGCAAAACATTATGACCCTAGGAAGTTGCTATGTCATTCTAACTCAAATACTCAATCCCCCTTCCGTTTGCTTTTCCAACTTCTAGAGTTAGAGTTTTTTTTATTTATGGTTTTGGCTTTTAGTTTCTTTATTTTTTATTTTTATATACCTATTGTAATAAAGCAAGGCTTTATGGGGAAGCATGTGCGAGGGGATCCTTCTAGATCCCCGAGGAAATATAGTCTTATCCTTTGCGTGTGGACTAGGCAAAGCTACCAATAATAAAGTGGAGCAATATGCTCTTTATCTAGGTCTTGAATAAGTTGTCTCACTTAGAATTCAATCTATCATCATAATTGGTGACTCCTTACTTATAATTTCTCAAACTAAGCAAGAAAAACATCTCACAAACAAAATTATTGAAAAACTTCAAAAAGGTATTAATAGGATTATTATTTGAATCTCAAACACTCATCTATTTCATGTGTAATGACAGAATAATAACCAAGTTGGTAAGTTTGCAAAAAAATATGATTTTCTTCCTTAAGGAAGCATTAAAAAGAACGGGGATCAACTATCATTGTGTTGGCTCCCCTATGGTGTTAACCGAAGTTTATATGGGTCATTAAAATACTCCTTGTGCATTTAATGCTAGTAACCATTATTTAGAACTCCAATGGTTTGTATTAATTCCCATACGCCACCTTTCATGGTTGTCTTTGTGGGAACTGCACCCACGGGGATGTCTCTAGGTCCCCCATATCTTAAAGATTTCTGATCAATTTTGGCCAAGGTATATGGGATTAAGTGTTGTCTGAAGGGGTGGAAATTCAACTTTGTTGGTAATCTAGGGATGTTGAGTGTGAGCTCAATTGAGGAGGAATACACCACTCCCTTTGTCTCGACAGAGTGGGTATTTGTTGCTTAGGTAGGTGGGCATACGAAGGGTGTTTCTTTCTTTTATATACAAACTGAGTTACCGACTCTTTTTTTATCGAGTCTCTGCCAGCTTCAGCAAGGGACATGGTGAGCAAAGAATGTTCGAGTGCAAATTGTTTCCTAAGGGATTGGTATAGAGAATATTACTTATTTTTGGGGATGAATGGGAACTTGGATTTTGGGCATATTTGGAGCCTTTGCACATCTTTCTTGGTAAGGTGGATTTGTGTTTGTTGGCATCTCTGGAATGGTTTGTGAGGCGCCCCAGTACATTGTTAAGGTCCACCTTCTTTCTCTTTGCAATGAAGGCTAAGATGGATTTAGTAGATAAGTTGCAAGAGCTATCTGTCAAAATTCATGACACCAGAGATGATATCAGAGCCAATATATTGGATGGATTCTCAACTAAAAGGGGTTCTAGAAGCTATGATGCAAAATACTACTCAAAAAAATGGCTTGGGCTTGTGACTGGATGAAGTGGAAAGAAATATGTGATTATGTGAAGCTCAGTTGTCAAGAGTAGACCATCGTTGGGACAAAGTAGAGGGTAACATCAGGGCCTGTGAAGAACAACTGAAATCTTTCAAGGAAATCTTAGATCATCATGAGCATCTGTTGGTGGGTCAATTATCTTAGCTATATGATCTTGTTGAAAGCATGGAAAATGAGGATAATTCTGTTCAACAACCATCTCATGTACCTGTCACATCTCCATCTTAGAAGAGAAATCATAAAAAAGTGAGGACAAGGTAATGGTCAGTTAGCTCTTTCTCTTTCTAGTTATAAATGCATTTTTTTGCTAGTTAATACTAGGCCAGTATGTTAGACTCTACATTAGCATAGTAGTTAATAGTCTCTAGATTTTGGTCAAACGTTTATGGACAAATTAATGTAAGAGAACTGTTAGAACCAATTTTGGACTAATGTAATTTTTGTTGTTGATTTCTATCAACCTTTTATAAATGAAATCTTACCTATTGTTGTTAACAAAATAAGGATTTAATTTCTTATGATAAAGATTTTTTTGAAGAAGAATGATCATGCATGTCTTCTTAGAAAAAGGTTACCGAGTTTTTTTTTTATAACTAAACTAAGTAATTTTATCTTCATAAAGAGCTAAAAGATCAACAGATTAGATTACAACAATAAAAACATAGCAACCTATTTTTTCTCTCGTTTACATCATCCCACACTCTTGTTTATATTAAAGAGGTACTAAAATCTACTAAACCACTATATACTTTAACATATTCATTGAGCAACAACGCAAAGTAACAGACCATAACCAACTAAACTTGATTAATACTATGACCACTACTCATGAGTTCTGGAGCATCTTTATCCCCTATATGTCCACTAGAGCTTGAAATGTCCATAATGGCATGGGGAGGTTGTTGTATGGAGTCATCTTCCATGCATTTTCTTACAGTGTGACAGGTGATCCTGGATTGTTTTATAGTCAACATCTCTCGGTGGGGGTAAAAAGTTGTGATATCTTTTGTGGTGTATCTTTATATTTTTTAAGTTTATACTAAGATGAATTCATTTTCCATTATATTTAGATATTTATAATTAGGGGAATGAATATATTTAAAAATAATAAAGAAATAAGGATACATACTTGGAGGCTATTCTTACCTTTTATAGTCATGTGATTTTATATTCATGTGCAGATGTTGGAACTTGCATTTATGTTCCCTTTGCGATGAGGAGAATGGAATTATTTATTTATTTATTGTTAAACGAGTACATGCTTTACCAAAATAATGACATGAAGGATTTTTTATGTACATGGGTGAAGTTCAATGGTGTAAAGGAATCCAACAAACTACTTATCTCTATTAGTGGGTTTGAAAGGCAATAAATGGAGGATAAAATTTCCTATTATATAAGGAGGAGTTTTCCTGCTCATAATTAAGTCATAATGAGCTTGGAGTCCCCTTTAATAATCATATTATATTTTTTTGATGTTTTGAACCAAGTTGATTTTCATTGTTACTACCACGATTCATACAACATTGTTGGTGGTCTCTTAGACATTTTAAGCATAGGCAAGATTGGTTTTCCTTCATGAATTATGATGATGCCTCCTATCCTCGCTCTTTTGGGATTCCCGTTCACTATTGTATTCATATTGAGCTTGAAATTTGGTGATTTTGAGGTATACAATATTGTAATTTTTTATTCTCCATCCTTCAAGAGTTTGTGTTGGGTATTTAGAAGTTGGTGCATTCCCATCAATTCTTGAGTTTTTTATGCTTATCTAGTGAAATTGGAATATATTCCTCACTCTAAAACTTGGATTTTTTTGTTTCTCCCACATTTCTAGTTAGTTTGTAACACAATTAGTCAATAGATAAATGCTCGTTTAGGAAAATCCTAAAATTTATCTCCATCCACACATTCAAAATAATAAATCTTATATTGATCTCCTAAACTTTGCTAAAAATTTACACATGAAATCCCCTTTGGACAATTCTTGAGAAACCTTTCAATATCTTTATATTAATTGACATTTTCATCAAAGATAATTTCCAATGTGTAATTCTTGGACATTTTGCAATGCAATAAGAGATGGTTAGTATCTTCTTTTTTGGTACTTGAAAGATGTATGGAGGGACCATTGTATCATTTATTATTAACCAAATGATTGTTTGAGGCCATCTCGAAATAGATCATAAATTTTGCAATTTCAAGTCTGTTGCTTTCATAGTTTATTTTGTACCTTTTTCTATTGCCTTTTGGGGTCCAAACCATATGAAGAGTAATTTTATACTTTTCACATTGTATAGATCATTGATAGCATTTTAACGTTGTATCAACTGCCCCAATCAAATTTTAAAGCAAAACATTATGACCCTAGGAAGTTGCTATGTCATTCTAACTCAAATACTCAATCCCCCTTCCTTTACTTCTAGAGTTAGAGTTTTTTTAATTTATGGTTTTGGCTTTTAGTTTCTTTATTTTTTATTTTTATATACCTATTGTAATAAAGCAAGGCTTTATGGGGCAGCATGTGCGAGGGGATCCTTCTAGATCCCTGAGGAAATATAGTCTTATCCTTTGCGTGTGGACTAGGCAAAGCTACCAATAATAAAGTGGAGCAGTATGCTCTTTATCTAGGTCTTGAACAAGCCGTCTCACTTAGAATTCAATCTATCATTGTAATTGGTGACTCCTTACTTATAGTTTCTCAAACTAGGCAAGGAAAATATCTCACAAACAAAATTATTGGCAAACTTCAAAAAGGTATTAATATGATTCTTCTTTGAATGTCAAACACTCATCTCTTTCATATGTAATGACATAATAATAAACAAGTTGGTAAGTTTGCAAAAAAATATGCTTTTCTTCCTTAAGGAAGCATTAAAAAGAACGGGGATCAACTATCATTGTGTTGGCTCCCCTACAGTGTTAACCAAAGTTGATATGGGTCATTAAAACACTCCTTGTGCATTTAATACTAGTAACCATTGTTTAGAACTCCAATGGTTTGTATTAATGCCCATATGCCACCTTGTATGGTTGGATTTGTGGGAACTGCACCCATGGGGATGTCTCTAGGTCCCCCATATCTTAAATATTTCTGCCCAAGTTTGGCCAAGGTATATGGGATTAAGTGTTGTATGAAGGGGTGGAAATTCAACTTTGTTGGTAATCTGGGGATGTTGAGTGCGAGTTCAGTTGAGGAGGAATACACCATTCCCTTTGTCTCGAGGGAGTGGGTATTTGTTGCCTAGGTAGGTGGGTATGCGAAGGGTGTTTCTTTCTTTTATATACAAACTAAGTTACCGACTCATTATCTATCGAGTCTCTACCAGCTTTAGCAAGGGACATGGTGAGCAAAGAATGTTCAAGTGCAAGTTGTTTCTTAAGGATTGGTATAGAGAAGATTACTTCTTTTGGGGATGAATGGGAACTTGGATTTTGGGCATATTTGGAACCTTTGCACATCTTGCTTGGTAATGTGGATTCATGTTTGTTGGCATCTTTGGAATGGTTTGTGAGGCGCCCTAGTACATTGTTAAGGTTCACCTTCTTTCTCTTTGCAATGAAGGCTAAGATGGATTTAGCAGATAAGTTGCAAGAGCTAGAGATGATATCAGAGCCAATATCTATTGGATGGATTCTCAACTAAAAGGGGTTCTAGAAGCTATGATGCAAAATACTACTCAAAAAAATGGCTTGGGCTTGTGACTGGATGAAGTGGAAGGAAATATGTGAATATGTGAAGCTCAGTTGTCAGGAGTAGAGCATCATCGAGGCAAAGTAGAGGGTAACATAATAGCCTGTGAAAAACAACTAAAAATCTTTCAAGGAAATATTAGATCATCATGAGCATCTGTTGATGGGTCAATTATCTTAGCTATATGGTCTCATTGAAAGCATGGACAATGAGGATAATTATGTTCAACAACCATCTCATGTACCTGTCACATCTCCATATTAGAGGAGCAATCATAAAACAACAAGGACAAGGTCATGGTTAGTGTTCACAGTGCTAGTTAGCTCTTTCTCTTTCTAGTTATATATGCATTTTTTTGCCAGTTAATACTAGGCCAGTATGCCAAACTCTACATTAGCATGGTAGTTAATAGTCTCTAGATTTTGGTCAAACGTTTATGGACAAATTAATGTAAGAGAACTGTTAGAACGAATTTTGGACTGATGTAATTTTTGTTCTTGATTTCTATCAACCTTTTATAAATGAAATCTTACCCATTGTTGTTAAAAAAACAAGGATTTAATTTCTTATGATAAGGATTTTTCTGAAGAAGAATGATCATGCATTTCATCTTAGAAAAAGGTTACCAAGTTTTTATTTTATTTTATAACTAAACTAAGTAATTTTATCTTCATAAAGAGCTAAAAAAGATCAACATATTAGATTACAACAATAAAAAACATAGCAACCTATTTTTTCTTGACCATTTTTTCTCTTGTTTACATCATCCCACACTCTTGTTTATATTAAAGAGGTACTAAAATCTACCAAACCACTATATACTTTAACATATTGGTCGAGCAACAACACAAAATAACATACCATAACCAACTAAACTTGATTAATAATATGACTAGTACTCATCACTTGTGGAGCATCCTTATCCCCTGTATGTCCACTAGAGCTTGAAATGTCCATGGCATGGAGAGGTTGCTAAACGAAGTCGTCTTCCATGCATTTGCTTACAGTATGACGAGTGATCATGGATTGTTTTATAGTCAGCATATCTTAGTGGCGGTACAAAGTTGTCATCATAGTCTCCACTTGAAAGCCATAAACACGTCAAATGTTCCCTTCTTCCTCGTCCATTTGATTGTCCAGGCCCAAGGTATCCATTTTGATCAGGATAATTGCCTCCAACACTCCAACCAACAGAGAATTCATCCATGAAAAAAAAAATTTGATGTCCCATATTTCAACCTTAATATCCCTTATTCCCTTAGTTAGCTTTGCCAACTTGGATTCCCACTCTGCCTTTGTCTTCATGTTGGGAGCCACTACTAATTGCCCCCACAAGTATCTAGAACCTTGTAGCTTCCAGAGAAAAACCTAAATTTCTCCTCTATACATAGGCCTGAATAGAATGCACAATTCTCTCTTGGTGCCTCCTATATATCCTCAAATTGTTTGAACAGAGAGCTACTCCCCTTAAGTATTTGAGGGAAAGGGGATATCTTCCACAAATGCCAGTATCACTATCCCAAGGCTATTCATCCCAACAAAATTCACAAACTAAGAGTTCAGATAGCTTCGCTCTGTAATCCCAAACGTGTTATTTTAGAGAGGGGAGAGTGACCGATAAACACGTCTTAAAGGTACTAGACCCATGACCAAGTATCTCTAAGGCTCTCTCATGCATGAGAGCATGTGCTCCTTTATGGTTTGGCCTTGGGAATCGAAATGACGATTAAGAGCTTTAAATTTTGGGTATATCATATTGAATGCTTATTTGAGTTGCAAGTGGACCATGAATGAACTTTACATTGAAATTTAAACCTTAGGGTACCCAATGAGATGCAAGTTAGCCCCCATTTTGCACCATTTTTCCTTTTGCTAGAAACGCTGCCATGTTTGCTAATTTATCTGTCGTATTGTTATTACCACACTAACTGTGCATCAGTTTAACATTGGGGATTGTTGGAGGAGACCTATGATATGGTTTTGAAGCCTTCGACAATCATATCCTCTAGTTCCACTATTTTCTTCGCTTGAAAGATAATAAAAAGGGAATCATTGAGAATAACAACCTTTTGGATCCCTAGGGAGACAAAATAGTCTAATCCAAGATAGAGAACGTGGCGTTTCACTTAATTATTGGTAGTTCTCTCTAAACCCCATTCATAGGTTTATATTGTACTTCAATAGGAATATGGAATGACCCCCCTAGTCCTGGTTCCCCATAATAGTTACCAATTTTCTTAATTATTATGTATTAATGTAAAATGTTTAGCATTCTTTCATTTATAAACTTTAAGTTTTAGTTTAATATTGCATGTTTCATTGTACAATATTTAGTATGCTAATCTTTTCTTCTACATTTGGATCACTTATACACACACACACACACACACACACATGGTTCATCATTTGTTAGAGGGCTACTCCACCGAAAAATATGCCAACACCTACTATTCCAACACGAGAATCAAGGTATGCCCAGTTTACAAAATCCACTCATTTATTACAAAAGGGGCTCAACAAGAGCAAACGTGTCACAAAAATTGAAACCAAGTGGAGAGGGTAACAATCTTTCCTCACATCCTACAACCAATGGATCTCTCCCCCCCTCTCTCTCTCTCTATATCATCGAATATTTAAGTTTCAAATATTTCTTCAATTAAGTTTTTTCTTTTATTTATCTTAATTAAATAATTATAAGAAAATTTTTAAAAAAAATCATCTTAATTGATTAATACCCATGTAATTTTGTCCTCTCCTTCCCTATAACATGTAATGTATTATCTTAACTATACTTATATCTTAAATTTTGTATTTTCCCTTTTGAGTGTTAATTTGGTGATTTCCAATTCCATACCTTCCTAATCAAGTTCAAGTTTTGTCATTTCTTGTTTTCGTGTTAATGGGGTAGTTCCCAATTCCTTATCTCCCTAGCCATTGCATATGCATTATTTATCTAGTTTTGATTGGCATTGGATTAAGTTATTACCCCCTCAATGACAATTTATTATTTGAAAAGACGTCATCCCCCAAAATCAATGGTACTTACCATACGTGGCGCTATCGTCCCCTATTCTTATTTTCACCAGATTATCATTTTCACCATATTGTCATCCCCTCTTCCCTTTAATATTCTGCATGTACTAATTTCGGGAGTTGGAACAAAAACCGCAATTCCATTTTTGGCTGCCCGGGAGTTGGAACAAACTGACATCTTGAAAATCTTGAAATTGAATGGCTGCATTTTAAAGGGCATTTGTTGTAAAGTAAGTGGAATATTTTTAAGTGGTTAAGTAGAATATATATATATATATGAAAAATAATGTAATTTATTGTGTTAATAATAAATTACTTGGTTTAACATAGGTTAGTAACTTTACAAATATTATCATTAATAATAATGAAAATTCGAGAATACATATATACCTATATTTGATATAGATAAACATCAACAAAATTATGGGCTATCAAACTTTATCAATACATCTCACACACACTCTTCTTATATCAGACTTTTATCTCTCATATGATATTTAAATATCTTGTAATATATGTGCCAAAAAAATCAATTGTTGTTAAAGTTGGAAATTGAAAAAAACTAAAAACTATCAAAAGGCCAATAAGGAGAAAAATTGAACGAACCATCCCATTCTAAGTCTCTATCATTTCTCAATTTGAATGAGGTCCCATAGCAAGCTTGTTGACTGTAGCCTCAAATCCTTCCCATTGCTTCAATAATCCTTCCCCTACTTGAAGATCGTGTTTTGAAAGAGAGTATGCCTCCATATTTCTTTCTCTATATATATGATGAAAAGAAATAGACTGAAAAAGGACTATATATTTGGTAATGTCTTCATAAAGTGGCCTCAAATAGATGTTCTTAGGGGGTTTCCTCAATTTTAACTAGTCAATCACTAACTGAGAGTCACCAAACACCTGTAGTTTGTGTAACACTTTGGAAGAAGTCAATAACAAAACTAACTTTAAATCCTTAAGCTTAGCTTGATTGTTTGTGAACCTCCCTATCTTAGCTGCAAATTTAAACCCAATGATTATCTGAAAGGAAAACAAGTCCTCTTGCACCTCCTATACCCGGTCTTGCACCATCAAAATAACACCAATTGCTTGATTTATCAATGACCTCCTCCCTTATGATTCTCTGCTTTGGGTTTCTAGTAGACCGAGGAAAAAGTTCCTGAAAGGTAGCCTTATTCTTGGCTAGCAATTAACCCCCAAATCAACAAAATTGGTAATGCTCAATAATGTGAAAAAGACTCATTGTCCAACCAAGCTTGGAGGGCCTCACAAGACCATCACTCTAGCAGATAAATTGAATACCAAATAACTGAGAAGCATAAGTCCACATACTAATCAAATAAGGACAATGAACAAAAAGGTGGTTTATAGTTTCTGAATCTTCATGACATAATGGGCGTCTACTAGGCCCACATCTAAAAATATTGTTCAAACTATCCCAAACAGGAACCTCTCCATCCAAATCCAATCATAAGAATAATTTGAAATTCAATGGAAACTAAAGCTTCCAAATAACCTAAGTCCACCAATGAGACTCCCATAAATCTTCCTCTTCCATGGCCACCTTATACCCCAAACTAGGGAGGTATGTGCCACCAACAACATTCCTATCCCATAACCAAAATGCCCTTCCTATATTTTAAGAGGATGTGGCTATCATGAAGATATTTGAAATAAATTTCCCAAATTATCATGTACTCAGCCTCAAAACTCAAATCTTCCGCTGAAAGCCATCTTTTCCTAATAGGAGTTGTATTTTGGTGGTCCTGATCGTGATTCTAAAATATGGAGCCTCTTTCCCTTAAAAATTCAATCATCATTGATGGGAGACTATACGTAGCAATGCATCCTATCCAGGGATATTGTCCTTTTCTGTGACTTTCCTGTCATTTCCAATATCCCAAGCAATACACTCCACATTGAGATTAAAGGCCCTAATCATAGCCTTCTACATGGCTGAAACATTCATGACTGAATTATTCCTTGATCTGAACCAATCTTCTATAGAAAGTGGGTGAATATATATCTAATTAATGACTTTTAACCATAGACCATCACCATGAATTTTTTAAAGAATTCATAATTTTCTCAAAGTGTGGAAACCTTGGCGAATCTTACTAATTCTTAATTTGAAACCATAAAATGTTTGTCTATTTTTAAAAATATTATTCTAATTTCTAAGGACTTAATATAGTTTTTGGACAATTTTGATGATTTTTAGAGTTAAAAAAAACTATCCCATGGAATTTGGGCAAATCATCTTTGAAAAAAGGCAAATTGAAGAATCTTTTTTTGAAGAAAAAGGTTGAAAAATAGCCCAAGGGATAAATTTCACCCCTAAAATTTTCCTTGACCATCACCTTTAAACAGTCTCCATATGACTTTAGCAACCAATGCTTTAGCAAAACAAGGATAGTGCTTCAAACCCCATCCTCCTAATTATTTAGGGATAGTGAGCTTCCTGCAAGATGTCCAAGGAAAATCTTTCTTGTCCTCAGTCACTCTCCATAAAAAATTGAAACATAACTTCCTGATGCTATCCATAATACTTAAGGGAACATATGAAATAGAGGCCCAATAGACATGAATCGCCTCTAGGAATGACTTCATCATCACAAGTCTACCCCCTCTTGATAACCACTTACTGCACCATAAATTAAGATTGCTTTCAATTTTTTCGATAATCCAAACCCAATTCTTTCTCAAATAATAATTGGGCTTAACAATAAAGCCCGGGTACTTAAAGCCATTATTAATATCAACCAAAGCAAATTCAAACTATGAGAAAATCCAGTCTGTAGCTACTTGATCCAACTTCATAAAACAAATTATATACTTAGTCACATTCCAAACCATACATGTTGCTTCTGAGAATAGATTCAGAACTGCTTTGATCATCACAATGTCCCTTCTAGATCCGTCAATGAAAACTTGAAGAATGTCATCTACAAAAAGTAGATGTGTGACAAACAAATTGCCACCAATCCTCACCCCCTTTAAGGCACCATTTGCTCTAGCATGGAGAAGGGATCTACTCAGACCCTATACTATTAGAATAAAAAGAAAAGGGGCAAGGGGAATCCTTGTCTCAAACCTCTTTTAGGCCTAAGAAAAGTAGAGGCTAAGCCATTGATAAGAACTGCAAAAGATATTGGTCGAACACATGAGATAATCCAATTGACCATTGGAAGGTCAAAGCCCACCTGAGACAAAACAATTCTAAGAAATGTCCAATTAACCCGATCATATGCTTTTGATAAATCAACTTTAAAAACAACAACTGGAAGATGCTTCACCTTTACAGAGTGGACTAATTCTTGAGCTATTCATGTAGTATCATGTATTTATTGACCCTCAAGAAAAGCAAAATGTTATGCAAATATTTTCTTTGGCAATATTCCTCTTATCATGTTGGCTATGATCTTTGTTATCAACTTAGAGATGCAATTGCATAGGGAAATGGGCCTAAAGTGCTCTAAAGAGATTGATCTATCCATCTTGGGGACAAGAGCAATGAACGTAGAAGTGAAAGCTGTTAAAATTTTTCCCCTAGCCCTAGATTCGTTGATCATTGCAAGAAGGTCCTTTACAGAGTGGACTAATTCTTGAGCTATTCATGTAGTATCATGTATTTATCGACCCTCAAGAAAAGCAAAATGTTATGATAATATTTCCTTTGGCAATATTCCTCTTATCATGTTGGCTATGATCTTTGTTATCAACTTAGAGATGCAATTGCATAGGGAAATGGGCCTAAAGTGCTCTAAAGAGATTGATCTATCCATCTTGGGGACAAGAGCAATGAACGTAGAAGTGAAAGCTGTTAAAAAATTTCCCCTAGCCCTAGATTCGTTGATCATTGCAAGAAGGTCCTCCTGAAAATTTTCCATGAAACTTGAAAAAACTGAAAGCTATTAGGGCTTGTGCCTTTGTCACTTTGCGTATCCTACACAACAAATTTGAGCTTTTCTAAGTTGACTTCTTCAATTATGGAGTCGTTATATTCTTCACTAACAAAATATGGGTACTGAGAAATCAAGTTCAACATTGATGCAATGGATGCTCTCTCATCTTCTTTATATAGATTATTGCTCAAGTGAGTCACTCCTTAAATTCAGTTATTTTTCGACCTCCTTCATCCTCCAGATTCTACAAAGAATTAGTGTTGATTTTGTGTCTATAGAAATTAGGAAACTATTTTGAACTATCCTCGCCTTTTTAAAGTCATATAGCTCTGCTTTTCAATCTAATGACTACCTCCTCTTCAAGCAATAACTTCCTTCTTCTAGACTTGAGGTCCCCTATATCTATTTTTTGATCAAAAGAAATAAAACCATTTGGGTAAGCCTCGTGGACAAAATCCAACTGGGCTTCAATACTTCTCAACTCTAAATCTTGGTTCCTCATGTGTTCTTCATCCCAAGTAAGAGTCATAGATTTTATCATTTTTAGATTATTTAAAATTTAAACAACAACAAATAAATGATTGTTGGCAACATATAGATTCTATGGTAATTTTAACCCTCTATAAACAGTCTTCATATTCAAGCTAAGAGGCATTAAATTTAAAAGGGCAGGGCAGTTTATTTTGATCCCCCTTCAGCTCTAGGAAAATGGGGAAATGGTTCGAGTCATCCCCTTCCCCCACCCGTTGCTTAATACATGGAACCATATGTAAAACACCCACATTAATCAAGAAACTATCTAACCTTTTAGAAATCATGTTAGATCTTGGTCTCATGTTTCTCTAGGTAGGCTGAAAGGAAACATGAGGAAGATGAAATAGATTAACTTCCTCAATATTCTTCACAAAGTAATCTGCTAGTGGATCTTTATGATCATTAGAACCCCAAGTCTTTATCTCTCCAAGAGAAAAATTTAGGTCACCACCAAGGACAAACCTTTCCACTCTATGAAAACCAAAACTAAAAAGTTTCTCCGAATAGGCCATTTTGTGAGTGTTGGGTTTGTAAACATTGAGCAAAGTGAAGGCCCATTCAAATTAAAAAAGTACAATTCCCAACCTAAGAAAAAAATTCAAATATTAGTGCATGCCAAAGAGTTGGTCTACTGACTCCTACCCTGTGACAAGACCACTTGACCTCCCTATAGCATCCAAACATGAAAAATCCCATCCATGTAACAATAAATTCAGGTCATCCAGAATGGAATCACTAGCAGCCAATGTTTCCTATAACATAATCACTTCAGAATGGTGAATAATCACCAACCTCTTAAGGGAAATATTCTTAGAGGGATTCCCTAGCCCTCAACAATTTCGAGACATTATTAGCATTAAGTAACTTTTGGTACATGAACGTGTGCTCTAAGATTCCCAATCAATGTATTTTTCCTTCTAGCCCTTACATACAGGGAAGATTGTTCCCTCGTTGAGGCCATTATAGACTTGCACCCCCGTAACCTTGAAGAAGACATCAAAGGGGCCTGCAAAAATACCCTTCCTATATCCAAAACCCAACACGGATTTAAGAGAATATCTAGAACGAAGAGGATATTGAGATGATCCAGGGACAACTTTAGAAATACCATGGTCTGGAGTAGAAGCCAAATCAATCTTATCATAAAAAACAGATCCCTTCTTAATCATAGAAACATCATATCTACTCTATAATCCTCTAATATTGTTATATAGATGACCATATCTATAGCTTATACTAGATAATGATTCCTTCTAAAATCTCATTGACATACCTCAATCACATTCGAAAAAAATCCCAAAGAATGATGAAACAACAAAATAATGATTCTCCTCTCCACTACATAGAGAGACCAACTTACCCATTAGAGAATGAAAAAACAAGTCTAGAGGAGAACCATGTTGATGGGAAGGAGAGAAATAAAAAAGATTGGTAATCGTGCAATGGGGGCAATCCAAGTCCTAATTCCTCCCTTAACCCGTTCTTTACAACCAGCCCCCATGAAAGGAAATATTCTTAAGGCTAGTCCCATTCCCATCATCTTGACAACACAATGTAGATTCCAAATGACGAGGAATAATCGAAAAATAAAAAAAGGAGGGAATAAGTAGGCTAAATCCTCCTATGGGATAGTCCTGCTAGATCTAGGAGTCTAAAAAATAGGAAAAAGATCCCCTCCCCCCCCTGAAGGCTCTGAAAACTCTCACAAGTCAACCATAAGTCGTTCAAGAAATAACACATCCATTGGAGAATAGCAGAAGGGCCCTAGAAGAGGGTCTTTGAGGTCTCCAACATGACCTTCCAAGGGTTAATATGGAATAGGTGATCGTGTATAGGCAAGAATGGGTGGACTCGAGTGCAAAGATCCCAAGTAAAAGTGCCTCAAAGAAGAAGAAAAAACTATGAAATCCTTCAGCAACGAGGAAAAAGGAGAAAAGGCTTGATCCTTAACTGGAAAGGTCGCAGTTCTTCTCAACTTGAAAAAATGTTCCCCAGCCAAAATGCTAATTGAAGAAGTCTGTAGACCATCCATAGTTAACACAAGGTCCAAATGCATTTGCTTCTCTGCTAGCTAAGATAGTAAACCCTCCTCCGGAATGGTGGGAGAAAGTAACTAACCTCCTTCAACATTTAATACCTCATTTTGATGGGCTTTCGTCAACAAATTTTGATCCATACCATTCTAACCCCCACCAAGCTTAGCCTTGAAGAAAGATTTGGAGAATTGAAGAGAACATTCTCTGACTAGATGTCCATATAAATGACATTTGTTGTAACAGAAAGGGACTCCTATGTAGCCCAAATATTGAGATAAAGAAACAAGACCTTTTGAAATTACCATGTGTTTAGGGAGGCCTTCCCTTAAGACAATCCACTAAAATATTGGTGACCAACATCACCCTTGTTTGTTGAAAAGAAAGGTCTCTCTATAAAAAAACCCCAAAGAGTCACCAATCTTCTTAAAAATACCCATGTCATAGAGCTCCCATGGGATCTTCGATAGTTTAACCTAGGTGGGGTTAAAAACTACCTTCTTCCTCCTAGCATTGAAAGATGGATTCCATCTTCTCAAATTCAACACAACAAAATCCAACATCCAGACACCTCTAAGGAGCTTCGCCGCATCATCTTAGGACTGAGGGATGAAACCCAACCATCCTTTGGAGAGGGATAGGTATCTAGGAGAATACCCAACAACTTATTCTAGCTCTTCAGCACCCATACCCTAAATGTCGTTGGCAAGGTGTTATGACCCCTGAATTTACCAAGCAATGCGTACTCTGATAGGGAAAAAACTTCATACATCTCCACATCATCCTCGAAGGAAATATTTATCAAGTCGGACTTTTCTTTTACATATTTTTTCCCTTCTTATTGAAATACAATCAATTATCTGGGATATTGTCTCTTTTCCTACAGAGGGTCCTTCCTATGCATTATCCTTCAGTATTCCCTCTACATGATCCTTAATCCTCCCTCTTTCACCTCCTTTCTTCCCAATAGATGAGTTATCTCCCAAGAGCTAAACAATTGCCCATCTATAGAGGGAGACTTAACCAAACTACCACCTCTACCATGCACTCTGCCAAAAAAAAGTTCCTCCTGGTAATCCCTAAGTACACCCCCTTGGTCTTTCGACAAACTAGGACCTTGATGAGATGAAGAAACAACTATGGGAGAAGAAACCCAAGAATGATGAACACCCTTATTAAATAAAGAGTGCGATAAATGAATGATTTGAGACTCCCACATATGAGACCTTGGGGAAAATAACCCATCATTATTATTCATTGATAAGGTGACCCAAGCCTCTCATCTAGCCAACCATCTATTCAGGTGTCCCCCTAAACCTAACTAGAAACAATTTGATAGAAAAAAGGGGAGAAAAAAGATAAAAGATAACCTCATACGACTGCAAGTAGTTTGGAGAGGTTAAATCATCTTAAATAACTCAAAAAAACACTGATAATCAGACCCTAGAAAAACTAAAAATCGGTTCCCGAGGAACTACTAAGAAATATTCAGTGAAACAACCTGACAAACAACTTCTAGACTAAGCAATATGAAAGCCATGGTGGGAATCTGAGTGCTCATTATCGCCTAAAAGCACTTGACTCTCTCAAACCCTACTTGGCTCTCTCATCCTTCAACATGTAGTAACATAATACATCGGTAAGGACATGATTGTTAGCTCTTCATTGTACTCTCAAATGTTAAATATACTATCTATAAGTCACAACAATTTCCATTCAAATAAATTTAGAGATATAACGACTTGTAAAGTACAATGAACATATTATAAAGGATGGTGAATATTAAAAAGTTTAAAGAAGTAAAAAAATGATAAAACTACATTGACCACAACCTTGAAATTCAGGTTCCTCTTAAACTTATGACAAATTATACTTGTCACCCATGTTTTATGGACGATAGGCAGACATTGTTTACATAGGGATATGGTTTTTCCACGATGAAAAATCTCTTAATGGTGGACATTAACAAATTACCAAGAGTGGCTAACTTATTGTGAACCATCCTTGGGAAAAAACCTTGGAAACAAGGAATATTTCGGGAATCTTTCTTCGGGGATTTTGAGTTATGTATGGAAAATAACACAAAGTCACCAACATATATGATTTGATTTATTTTTATTTTTTCATACGGTAATGTGAAGATATATCAATTATTTTTACTTAAAATATAGTCATAATTGTAAAGACAAAATGTTAACATTTCACAAGGTATTTGAAATATTAAATCTATTTTTGTTGCATTAAAACTAATCATTTTTTTAATTCAAAATTGTAATTTGAACAAAACTCAATAAATTCAACTTTCTAAAATATTTGAACAAAACTCAATAAATTCAACTTTCTTTATTCTTAAAATGCCATCTTAAAATTATATATACATATATTTAAAAATTAAAAAAAAAAATATTTCAACAAGTAAAATAATTTAGCATAAAAGTATATTAGAGGGGAAGATAAAAACAAACCAAAACATTGTGGAAAGAAAAGAAAGTATACATTAAATATATTGAAATTAGAACATAGAAATTAAAACATAGAAGTGACATATTTATGAAATGTTATGTGGAATATTTGGAAAAAATTATTGCATCGAGAATTCGTATTTCTATATCTTGGATGGGGAAATGCTCATCTGTCTCATAAAATTAAAATTCAAATAAAATTAAAAAATAAAAATGCATGCATCAATGTGTTGTAACATAGTGGAGCTCAGGTGGGGGAAAGTGTCTGTCTATCCCAAAAATTAAAAATTAAAATACAAATAAGAATGCATACATTAGTGTGATGTAACATAGCGGTTAAAGAGATGTGTGTTGTAATTTAGTGGTAAAAGGTTTGCAGATTTGATTCCTCTCGTCACTTTGTACAACCGAAGTTAGATAGGCCTATACTCATGGTAAATATTAGAAAGTGAAAATTGAAAAATATAAATTAGAGAAAGCTTCTTGCTATATTGTATAACATATTTATAATTAGAAAATTTTAAATTTACATTTAGAAAAATTTAAATTTACATTTAGTATGAACTTTTCAAAAAAAATAGTAAAAAGTACAATGAATGGCTGGGAAATAATATGGACAAAAGATAAACACTTGAATTAGCTAAACTTTGATGCAAATAAAAAGAAATTGGAATCAATTAAATAAATCAAATTCATGATTTGAATTATATTGTTATGCTATTAATAATTTTTTTCAAAAGTGAGTAAAGGGATTTTATATTAAATGGAGGAAGGAAACCTTAATAATTTAGAATTTACAATGATTCTAATAAAGACAAATTTTTGCTCAATAATTTGACAAATTTATTCAACTTTCCTTTAGCGATGTAGATCCACAATTCATAAAAGATGTTAAAAAAATTATGTAGCTATATTGTTTGACAAATTTCCATAATAATATTATGTAACAAAAGTACATAAAAACATCACAAGTTCATAAAAAAACATGGTCGATGTGGCCTTCATCTATGTATTGCTCCTCCTGATCTCGAACTCGAGTCTGAGGATTTGGGCCTTCAATTCTCCGTACAACAAATTTTTGGATTGACTCTTATTCAAATACATTGGTATATGTGTTGTGCTCTACAAGGGACTACTGGCCTCTAGAGAAACCTAAAATCATATTGAAGTGCATTTTGGTGTCATTTACCAACTTCTCTATATTTTCCCTATGAATTTTGACCTCGGTTTTCAACCTATCATGCTTCCAGTCTTGTTGCTCAATGTGTTTCTAAATTTGGTCAATGGATTGCTTCATTCCCTCCATTTGGAATTCATCCTCCTCAAAGACTTCTTAGTTTCACTTAAGTCATTGAGTGCATTCCCAACATCCACATCCCTTATATGTTGGGCCATCTCTTTTCTAGAAAAGTTTAGAAGATAAACATAGTGCCGAGACACAATTAACACGTAACACAGTCCTAAAGAGTATGGGGAGGCAAAGCAACGTAAGATGCTCCCCTCCAAATATGAGTGAAACCAATACGACGTGATATTTCCAATATAGATTCCCAACAAACGAATAACCAAAGAGGATGACGCATAGTTCTTACCATTTCTACCCTCGCATTGAACCCCAACCCTATCCACTGGATCCCCAACACTTACATTTGCATCAACTACTCCCCTACTCTCTACACCCTGAGCTATCCCACATAACAAAGTCATAATATAAAATCGGGTCATAGAGAAGGTTAAAGAGACACAAAATTGAGAATACATCGAAGTGAAGGTAGTTACATGCTTAATATGAATTTGAAGCAACTCCACATTTAACACTTGGTATTTGGATGTCATTTGAAGGTTATACAAAAGAGTGCCACCAAGACTATGGAAATAAAAATTGTCTTGAATTCATGACTATCCATATAATCCTTATGGCATCCACCTCCTCTTTAGTGATCCACTTTGCATACCATCACTCCCTTGTCAATATTAGTGGCCTCATTTGCTAGTATATCTACTATGCTATTGTTATGATGTCTTATATGCAAGAATTAAACTTCTTGGAGCCCTGAAGATTCTAAGTAATTATTTCATATATCATGCTCTAAATTGTACCTTGCTTCATTGATTGGATCCTAGTCTTCTTAATGACATGGAGTGAGTTTCCTTATATAATTATATGTTAAAAACTGATACCTTTCAAGAACTTCGTTGCTAGATAAAGGGCATATTCCTTACTCGATTGTTAGTCACAATCAGGGAAAATTTTAGGGATCCATATTTTCTCAAACTATAGAAAGCTTGGCGAATCTTACTAGTTCTTAAATTTGCATCCATAAAATGTTTGACGATCTTTTTTAAAAATATTCAAATTTCTAAGGATTTAATATAGTTTCTAGACAATTTTGACAATTTTTAGAGTTAAAAAAAATTATCCCATGGAATTTGGGTGAATCATCTTTGGAAAAAAACAAATTGACAAAAAATATTTGGAAAAACATTCGAAAAATAGCCCATGGGCTAAATTTAACTCCTAAAATTCTTCTTGGTCACAATGCATGATCCCTAGAAGTACTTAAATTATTTTTCTCCATATATGCTAAGAGGCGCGTAGTCTAAAAATTCGACGATTTTGGAATAAACAAATCTTTCTGGCACTATTTTGGAAAAAAACCAAACAGAATTGATCAAAATCCAGATTAGAGTTGTTAAGTTATGAAATTTTTGGTTGCCCAAGGATTTTTGAGGGTTTTGAATCCATTTCTACCATCAAAATCATGATTAAAATGTAGGTAAATTATGATTTTGTGAAAAAAAATGGATTCCGGTGAAAAATGACCATCCAATCCAAATCGGCGAATTTTTAGACACAAAGGACTCTACACCTTCCATTCCATATTATATCATTGATATTAGTAATAATAATTTATTGAATTAATTTGGAATATGTTTAAAAATAAAATTATTATAATCATTTAATTTAGTTTAAGTAAAGTATAGATGATGATGGAAGAACGGTTAATCATAATGTGGGGCATTTATTTAACCAAGAATTATTGACGTTAGTGGCACCGACCATTATTGTACTAAAGAAAAGCAGGTTATATCATTTGTATTTAACTGAATTTAACTTGAAACACCTCAAACTGAAGCTGTCGGGAAGAGGGAACAAGAGAGTCCCACAGATGTTGTAGCTACCATAAGAAGCCTGAGGGCAGAGTTGCAGGATTGCAAAGAAGAAAATAAAAGGTTGGTCAAGGATTTGGTAGAGAAAAACCAGTTGACTGCAACCGTGCTACAGAATTTGGCAGGTCTCCATAGGGAGATAAACTTTGGGCATCAGTTAACAAAGATAGAAGGGAGTAGGAGAAATTCCCACAAGAAGAATGAGAAGCTTAACCCAAGGAAGAAAGGTTTTAAACCTTCTCACCTCCTGAAGCAACAAAGGCAGCCATCACAAGTTGTGATTGAGCCAGCCAGAGTGATGAGGAAAAATCCATAGGAACCACTCAAATGTTGGGTATGTGAAGGACCCCATTTGCGCAGAAATTGTCCACTGGAGAATAGGAATGAGGATCAAGTCCCTAGCACCCAAGAAGCTGAAACTGTGGGTCAGGAAGCAGGGACCATTCCTAAATTTTGTGCAGTGTTAGAATACCACCAGGAAGGACATAACTCAACTTTGGTGGAATTTAAGGGTGGGATTGTTGAACAGACTGTTTTTGTTTTGATCGAACCTAGATCAACTCACAGCTATATCACCCTTGGACTTGTTGAGATGTGCACTTTGAAGAAATCAAAGCATAGAAGATCATGGTTAGTCCAACTAGCCACTGGAATCAAGAAAAAGGTCAGTGAGATGGTATCGAAATGTCCATTGGTCATGGATGGGTTAGTCACCTGTGCAGATATGAATGCTCTGCCACTTGGATCATATGATGTCCTCATTGGAATGGATTGGTTTGAAGCACATAGAGAAAAGCTTGATTGTTACAACAAGAATTTTGAGTGCTTGGATGAAGAAGGTAAACTAAAGGTGGTGAAAGGCATTCAAAAAGTGGTCTCTTGAAGGAAGTCTTTAGCAATGCAGCTCAAGAAGTTCTATGGGAAAGGTTGCAGGGTGTATGCAGCTCATGTTTTGGAGGTGGAAGAGAATGATAGTCCTAGGTTGTAGGGATTTCATATGTTACATGAATTCGGGAATGTTTTTCCTAATAAAATTCCAGGGATTCCTCCAAAGAAGGACATTAATTTTACCTTTGAGCTTGTTCCTGGAGCAGCAGCAGTGTCCCAGACATCCTGTAGGATGAGCATACCAGAAATGCTAGAGCTGAAGATGCAGCTGCATGAGTTGTTGGAAAAGAGGTATAACAAACAAAGTGTGTTTCCTTGGGGAGCACCATTCCTATTTGTGAAAAATAAAGACATTCCACTCTGGTTGTGTATTGATCACATACAACTAAGCAAAGTCATTATGAAGGACAAATATCCTTTGCCTAGAATCGATGACCTCTTTGATCAAATGATAGGAGCAGAGGTGTTTTCCAAGATTGACTTGATGTCTGGTTACCAGCAGGTAAGGATCAAGGATGAATATGTTCATAAGAAGGGGTCTACACGTACTTCTGAAGTAAAGGGCACTGGTGAGGTAGATGTCCTCTTGTTTTGCATATTTCACACCATGGTCCATGGGTCTGTGGTAAGGGGTTAGGAGCCCCGGTTGCTAGATATTATACAAAGACTGGACAGTTATATTTAGTATGGCCTTGTGCTTTACACTTTACGCACCATATGTCTTGCGCAACCTCTTTCCCTTTCTTAAGTTCATGCATCTGTATCGTGATATTAGCTAACTGGTTTTGCAGATTTGTCATACCTGTGCTAGTTTCAGCTAGAGGTGAAGCCTCTAGTTTCATCGCCATCTCCAACGCGTCGTCCTGCGTCTGGAGTTTCTGCTGCATTAATGGTAGTCTGATGTGAGGGAGCTGCGCTGCAATAAACCATTCCTTATGCTGCTCTGGCGCAAACTCAAAGCTGACTTGGTCTATAAGGGCTTTAAATTTTTTATCGAAGTCCCACACTGACTCTGTAGGTAACTGTTTGATGTCTTTAAGCTTTGTAATGCACTGTGACTCAGATTTAGGTTTCTTGAACTCTTTAATCATGGCGGTCCTAACCTGGATAATTGTTCTAGGTACCGCTGAGGTAACTGCTGAGGTATACTTCATATACCATGTTAAGGCTCGTTCTCTCAGTGTGGTGACCAACTATACAAGTTTACTACTATCATCATTGATTGCTTTAATGGTCCACACGGCTTCACATAGAAACCAATGCTGCTCTAGGTCCTCTGCCCTTGTACCCTTAAAGATAGGTAGCTTCATATCATCCCCCATTCTATTTCTACGTGGTGGATGTTGATTTGCTGTGTTACTACCACTCGGCAGTGTAGGTGGAGGTGATGTAGCGGTAGTATGTACTGTCTGGGAACTACTAGATGGAGTTCCTACGGGATTGCTCTAAGTCCTGATCTGTTTCTGTGGGGTATAAGGGTGGTAAGGGATACCCTTTTCTGTTCTGTCTGTATGGTTATGACTCTGTTGTCTAGTACTATCTGAACTGTCTTCAAATATGGGAGATATGAAATCTACTTTGTATTTCTTTCCACTACGTGTACGTCCAATGTCATCAAAATCACTTTCAAACTCTTGTGACATTACTATCTTTACTTATTCATCTGAAACTAGATCCATTCTTCCTTTTTCATATAATAGCATCTTAATGGACAAGTTTAAAGATTTTAGGTACTTACCGCGATATCCTTTGAAGAAGTACCGTTCAGCCTCGCTGAAGCTTTTTCTCTGGTCGACTGCAAACTCTATGACGAAGCCTTCTAGCACACTCGCAAGCCAGAAGTTTACTGTCCTCGTAATGGGATTATCAAGGTTCTTCACGGTCTGAATCAGCTCCGGTGTCCAGACGATGTTTCTTTTCTTCTTGAATATGTTCTTATCAGTCAACTTTGATAACCAGTCGTAAAGCTCGTTTCCAAAGGTCGCAAAAAATATCGCATGCAGGTCTGTAACAATATGTTTTTGTAACCAGTCCTCTGTACTCAGTCTAGGACTCTTGTTCTCTCGTTCAGCAAACTCTTTCTTGTTAGACACAACCCACTCATTGAGTTCGTCTCTAGTAGGATGCCAACAGAACATATGTGGTTAGTTTGTTCAAGACCGGCAACGGAACCATTTGTTGGTCGTCTGGGTAGACCTGGGTTTACTATAATGAACCAACAACACCCCTAGCTCACCGGCCCTTTCGGCGACAGACCGCGGAGCGGCCTGAAGTCTCACCCAAAGTGATTCTAATGGGTTGGTCGAGGACTCAAGTGTCTCGACCAGGTTCTGTATGGCATCCTATGTGCGTCTCGCAGCCCTTCTCACCTCGCGAGACCGCTCTTTCCTCTCTGCGACGCGATGCACGGTTTCCTCTTGCTCGCAATGACTCCAACCTTTATTGCATCACCACACCTGGGGCAACACCTAACTCTGTCCTACACTTTCTTCTCAACCCACGGTATCGTGCACCGCAGCTCCTCTGCTAGTGCGATATCGCCTCCCTGTGATATCCTACCGCTGCGACTCAGCGTACTTATCTTACTGGTGTTAACTCACTGGACACAATGCGCAAAGTTTTTTTATACTGCGACTCTTAACTGTCTCAAGTGAAACTTACACAAATCCTTATACAAGATACCTAAAGACTTCAACTTGCATTTATCCTTTTAATATGCAATGAACTGAATAACATACACATACATTTATTGTAAGCAAAGTTCATGTAATGAATGACAGATATAACAGGTGAATACAATCACATGAATCAAACACATAACACTCTGATTTTACGTGGTTCACTTCCAGGATGGAAGTTACGTCCACAGAACTGTGTTTCTATATTATAACTTGAGAGAGGTACACAGTTCTGCTGCACCGCATATGCAGCTAGAGATCTTCTGGGTAACTCCGCACTCAGCCTGGAGCCCTTCTCTCCTAGATCTCTTCTCTATCTCTATATTGCCTTCTTACAATATGCTCTTACTCTCTCTCTCTCTGTCTATCAATCCCTATGGATTGTTACAATACAAAATAACAATAAGCTAACAGACTACTGATAATCTGACTAGCTGGATGGCCTAAAATGCCCAAAATGCCAACCTTTTACAATACAAATTACATCCCTTTATAGGCGACCCGAAGGTCTCACCTTTACAACACTGTGGGCCTGTCCCAACAGTAACCCAAACCATAAATAGTGACAGTCGGCATATTTGTACTTGGGGTAGCCGCTTTCCGTCACACCACTACTCTCTGCAGTCTTCCATGCTTCCTGGCACTGACCATGGGTACTATGCACCGCTTCCTGTCTTCAGTCCTTCATCTTCAATACCTCGGCCTCATTGCTCCTTTTCCTTTATGAGGGTAGTTGAACCCTCCTATCTTTGCCACTGCCTTCAATGCAGTGGTTGAGATCTCTCTTCTCGCCGCTCAAGTACTGTCATCTTCTTTGACTTCTCTATTCCAACAGTCACGGTTTCCAGCTCTGCTCTGCAGCTAGAAACATTCTACGGCGTCGTAGCTTTACCTTATCTCTTCGTCTTCAACAAACTATCTATCCGCCAAAATGGCAGCTTTTCCTGTAGCTGCAGGACCCTGCTCCAACACATCCAGTGCAGAGATGACAGTGGAAGGGACGTTCATATGCGTAATCTGCCTCCCGGCAGATTGCTCGATTCCCCCGACGCCATTTTTGGTAAACCTAAGGCAAATGTCCCGTCCAATGACACTAACTTCCCTGACTCCATAGGTCCAGCACGTGGCTCACATAGGAAAAATAGTAGGGAAGCAGGAAGTTCAGGTTTTGAAGTGATGAATCAAACATCTACACGAAGTGAAGAGACGCTACGAACTGAGTCCGCTCAGTGCCACCGTCACAGTGAATGAAAAGGAAATAAAGGTCAAATCCACAGTCTTTAAAACCAGTTGGAAAGCCATGCGGGAAGTGCTTAAAATCCTATCCATATCAGATAAGATAATTAAACATTAGAGGAGAAGATCCCCACCCTGGCGTCACACATGCTACTGTCATGTCGACTAGTATTCAAGAGTATAGCCATCTCCAGGCCATTTCGGCTTGCCCTATATAGTGCCATATTTTGAAGTTGTTGAGGTATGGAAATGTACAGATGGTGAGAGGTAAATGTTGAACTACGAGAAGTGTTGAGTTTCTTTGTAGACAGCCATGGTTGTGTGGTTTGAGAAGGTAGTTTGACAGGGGGTATTGATGGTTGGCGAACATAAATTTGTGTTTCTTCATCGTCCTGGTTATCTGCACCAAGAAATCTCCAACCACCGGGACACATATGTTAAACACCTAGGGAGGTTCAATTGTTTCCACACATCCCTACCTTCATATGCGCTGTGCATGGGTTTTTACATCCCAAAGACGCTTCTCTGACACCTCTAGTTGCAGTCACGACCTCCGAAGTCCCAACACACAATGGTGGCCGAGCTGTTGGAGAAAATGCTTAGTTTGGGATAGTAGAGGTTCAAAGCCTTCATCACCGCCCCTATAGTCTCCACTTAACGAATTTGCCATGGGCGAGGAGGAGGTAAAACATACACCCAGCTACGTGACCTGCAAGAAAACCCTCCTCACAGGAGGGAGAAAGCGGTACAAGGATGATAAATCTCTTAAGACGTTTATCATCATCAAGTGCATGGCCACCCTTTTTCCGGTTCCCTCCTATAACTGTGTTACCAGACGAAAGATAGGCTGGGAAAATGATCGGGCACCGGGGCGCAGGGCTTCTTATCAGCCTTTGAGCAACATGGTCTGAAAGAATCAGAATGGTCAAAGGAGGCAGAAAGGCTTGTCAAAAACGGTCCAAGTTGGCAACAGATCATCAGTAGGCAACATAGATAAAGATTTCACGTTACCAGGATGAAGAAAGCTCTGCGCTGTCAGTTCACATTACCATGCCCTACAACTCCATAATATTTATGGATATTTGTAAATCGTGGCAATAGTTCCACTCTCTAGATTGTTAATGCTTGATTGTGATTGGAAACAGTTTTTAGGTTTGTTTCGGGGAGTAATCTTAGCACTGAAATAGTATAAATACACTCCCGATAGAGGGAGAAAAGAGGTTGGTTGGTTGGGAAACTTTCAAGGGCTGAGGCTCTCCATTGTAATTAGTCTCTGGTTTCTATGTTATGAATAAATTTGCAGAGGAAGGATTGTCTTTCAAGGCAGAGATTCCTATGTCGTTGCTTCTTTCAATATGTAATTTATTTATGTGAAATGTTCATCCTGTTTTCATTCCGGTTTATTAATTTCTTTCATGTCTGAAATGAGTGTATAATAGTTTGGAATTCATACATGCTATGCTCCGTCTGTCGTTTCAGACATTCATTTAAGTTTTCTTCTAAATTTACGTAGAATTCATCTTGTTGGTGCTCTGCGTGATGGATTGTTCCTTCTCATCTACTAATCACCTGCTAAAAATCTCTTGATTGCAAGATCGATGGCTATCTTGCCTTTGTTTGTAAATTTACGCCATTCTTTACCTTCTGCAATATTTTCCCTTCCCGGACCTTCGATTCCATTGCCCAATGGTCCCTTACTTTGATAGTCCCACCTACATCTTACATTAACGCACCCCTCCCATTCAAGAGTCTGGCCTCTTGATCATTCTTGATCGAATATCCTATGTGAAGTAAACCTGAAAACAAGTGAGAGATCCCTCTCTGACTGTGCAAGGCCAAAGACGCAGTCTAAATCGTTTCTGTTGTTTCCTGGGAGAGAGCCCTTTTCCACCCAACCTATGGGCATGATCACGACGCTAACACCTTGGAGTACATAGCTTCTTGGGAGGATGTGTTTGAGAAATATGACTCCTCTGGAAGGATGTACTTGGGTACATAACTTCACCCCCCCTGCCAGCGAGGCACCGGTATGCATCACTGGGGATGCCCAGGGTGTAGTACATCCGGTTAGACTTCTTTCCGCACACATTCACGCTGTAAGGGGACTGTCATGAGAGTGGGGGCTCCGTGAAGAGAATAACCCCTAGGTATTATGATGTATGGAAAGTAAGCGCCTGATCATTAGTAAGCACTTGGAGGAGGTGCTAGGCCCTTAAGCCAGAGCTATCATTAAGCACCCAAGGAGTTGTTAGGCTCTGAAGCGGGATTGACCAGATCTCGGTTGAGAGATTCTACATAGATAAGTATTTGATTACTTGGAAAATCCTTGTTGATTTTCTGCAATTATACATATGCATATGATGCGGCCAGGATTTTGGAAAATCTTGTTAAAGGTTGCATCTTATAGAAATGAATCTGACAAGTGAGTTGATTCATTTTTTTGTCTGGAAGGGAAGTGCTTGAGCATTGGCAAGCACTCGAGAAGGTGCTAGGATCTTAAGCCAGAGCTGCCATTAAGCACCCAAAGAGGTGTTAGGCTCTGGAGCAAAGCTACCCGATCTCAGTTGAGAGATGCTACATAGATAATGCTTGAGCGTTGGTAAGCACTTTGAGGAAGTGTTGATCCTTAAGAAGAGCTTCCATTAAGGACCCAGAGAGGTGTTTGGTTCTAGAGCAGGGCTACCAGATCTCGGTTGAGAGATTCTATACAGATAAGTATTTGGTTCACTTATCAAACTTTGTTGTTGTTGATTTTCTATAAATATACATGAGCATATGATGTAGCCATGGTTTTGAAAATATTGTTATAGATTGCACCTTATAGGAATGAATATGACATGTGAATTAATTTGTTGTGGTGTCCAGAAAGGGGGCACCGAGCTTGGTAGGAACCTAGAGGGAGTTTTAGGCTCTGAAGTAGAGCTGTCAAATCTCGGTTGAAAGATATTTTCATGTGATCCGAGGCTTGCAGAAATTTGGCTACCCTTTAAATGCACACCCAGGTGTGGGGTGGGGCATGGTTGTGAGTGCCATGGTTGTATTAAGCCTAGTCGGACACCTGTGGAACCAAAAGAAGATACTTATGCAGATGATTATTTGGTTCACTTGGTAGCTTCTTGTTTATTTTATGCCGATATACATGTGCATGTGATTCATCTATGATTTTGGAAAATCTTGTGAATACTAACATGGGAATTGACTCATTGCTTGGGGCTTGAGAATAGGTATTGCTAGATGCCAAAGACATTGGAAATGTTCCAAGCTGTGGAGAAGGAATCTCCCAGACCGAAAAAGATTCGGTGGTGTGTATTGATGCATGCAATCAAGGACTTGGAGGAGTTTGTACACAAGACAACCGTGTAGTGGGACCAAGGATGAGTTCCATATCGTACCATTGGACAAGTGAAAATGCAAAAGGAGCCTCACTATCTCGATGAGGCTCCATGGGAGCTGGAGGGTGCCATGCGATTGGCACATCCATTTTTGTTTAATTTTCCAAAACACTGAGGGTGGTGCCAGTGTAGCATTTGTTCAAATTCTGTTGAGCACTAAGGACAATGCTATTGTAGGGGGAGGGGATTGTAATACCCCGGTTTCAACCCCAATAGCATTAAATTATATATGATGTAAATAGGGTTCATAAATCATGGCATGGAGCTCAAAGCAAAGGCCTCATCAGGGATTTTGGGTTTTACGTTTCGACAATTAAAATCAATGCCGGTGGTTATTGTGCTAGCCAATGACACCATATAATTTTCTACATCATGTATATATGCAATTAATAAAATACCCACAACTAGCTATGTCAATGCAACATGAAAGAGATGGGGGCATGATTTCACAATGAATGGGGTGGTATTCAAACCCTTGAGCCAATGGGGAAAATCCAAATGTCAAAGGGAAAACCCATAAAACTGTCAACTACCAAGTTTTGTATTTTGTTCCCAGTCATCCAAAAAGTGGTTGAGTTAGTTATTGCATGGGAATGGGCAAGGTATGGAGGTCAATTTCGAATTGGGCAGAGCACCCATTTTAGAAAAACGTTTTTTGACTTAATGGGCAAGTAAGAACCCAAAAATTCACTACTCACCCATTATGCATTCGCGTTTTCTCTTCGTCACGCGTGGGCTGGAGATCTAGGCGTTTTTCCTCACATTTGCAGCAGTTTCCTATGTTTTCCCCATGGCTGGGAAGTTGTTTTGATCATGTTCAGCTGTTGGGATCTCTCCTTGGTGTTTTTATGTTGTTCCCTACTTCACATGGTTGAGGAATTTAGTTTTTGGGTGTTGCACAATCAATGGGAGAGTATATCCACGAATTGGGGATTGAAGGGGTTGTTTTTGCCCATGTGAAGCCCACAAAACAATTCTAAAACGAATTGCTTGTCTTGGGTCATTTTTCCCCATTTTACGAATCTGTTTGGGTCGCAAACCCATCCCTTTTGGTTATGTTTTGTGGCTGGGAGGGTAGACCCACAACTTGGGTGTGAATAGAGGTTGTTTTTTCCTTTGGAATGCCATAAAACGTTTTCTGAGATGATTTGGTCACTTGGGTCATTTTTCCCCATTTGCCATTTTCGATTTTGGGTTCCCGGAACATTTTTGTCCATACCCAAAACTTGTATTTTTCTGTGTAGTGCATCCTTGTGTTGGCTTGACCGAGTAAGTCCAAGAATCCATTTGTTAGTGGGCTGACTATGTTTGGATGTGGTTATTGGCTTGACTGTGGGTGTATGGTCTTGTTGTGTGTGAGTCTGTGTTCCCTAGTTTCTTGTGGAAATCATGCCCAACTCAGGGGTGGTATTGGTGCTAATAGATTGAGGAGCACACTAGACTATGGTTGGGTGGAACATTGTAGCGACATAGCTAGTTGTGGGGAAGCTTCTTCTCAAGATAAGTATTCTCTTTTGTTTAACCTCTGCAATGTATTTACTTTGTAAATTATTCATGAACATGTGGAATGCTTAAACATGATGAATGTTGCTTTTTTTATGAGTTATGAACAACATGAATGAGTATTGCTTCCGATGTGTATTTACATGTACAACGCTTATGTTTATGTATTTTATGTTCAAAGCATTTTTATGGTTTATGTTCATGGGGGATTAGATTTCCCGCTTAAATGATAGCACAGTCGTTAGTCGCGTCCTCTCAGAAGGGAGGGAACTTGACACATATGACTTTGCCTCTTCCTTGACCAAATCCTCCTCCTCCTTGTTGGTGTCCTCGGCCTCGAACATTTCCATCCCCCCTTTGCTGAGGGTATTGTTGTTGTTGTGGATACTGATTTTGTTGGTATTGCGGCTAAGGACACTGTGTTTGTTGATTTTGCAGTGGTGGATATTGATCAGGTTGATACCAAGGTTGCACTTGTTCATCTTACATCTGTTCATCATTTTTCATCAAGTAGGTATCCACCGTCTTTTCCTGCATCAACTGAAGTGCTCTGCAATATTTTTCGTAGTGACCTACTGATTTACAAAATTTACAATACAGACAAACATTCTTCTGTAAATACAAACAATCTTCGGACTTGTGGACCCTAGTATAAAATATTCTACACCAATTCATTCCTTGGGTGTTTATTGGGTTCGACGCTCCTAATGTGACGTAGTTCATGAGCGCATGGAAATTATCTTTATGGTGTTCATTTGTTCTACATCTTGTACACCATAGTTCTTCTTGAACTTCCTTGCCTCTCTTAATTTCTTGGAGCTACACCGTAAGGTTGGCCATCTGTGACTGAATTTTCATTATTCATGTGTCGTTATATCCAATCGATGAGGACTCTAACTTCATTGCTATCTCAAGAGCCTCTATCTATGACACAATCTTTTCTTGCATCAATGGGGTTCAGATGTGCGGCAATGAGGCGACAATAAACCACTCCTTATGTTGTATGCCTGACATTTGGAAGCTCACTTTGGCCATTAATGTCTTAAATCTCTTATCAAAGTCCTAGACAGACTCTATCAGTAGCTTCTTAATTTATTTGATCTCAATGATGCACTGCGATTCAGAATTTGGCTTCCTAAACCCATATATCATGCCCATTCGAATCTCGTTGAGTGTTTTCTGGGCATCTCCTTCTGGCACTATAGAAAATTTCATGTACCAGTCAAGCGAACAACCTCACAGAGTCATGATCATTTATGCTTTCTTGATATTCTCATCATGGATCTGTTGCACAACCCACACAACTTCACAAAGAAACCAATGTTGGTATGGGTCCTCCAACCCATTTCCATTGAATATTGGTAACTTAATGTCAACCCCATCCATTGTATTTACTGCTTGTACAAACTCCCTTGCCCTCTATTTACAATGTTATTACTACTTGTATTTACAAATGCACTTGGACATAATTCTCTAGATATTACCTCTGGCGATGCGCGTCGTGTTGTAGGCGAGTTGTAACCGCGTTCCTGATCTGAAGATTCAACCGAATCTTTTGATTGTTCATTTCCTTTAGAGATCGAATGATATTCTTCTTCTTTGTCGCAAGACCATTCGTTTAAGAACGACGTAAGCTCATAGTCCTCTTCTTCTCTGGTCGTGCTGCAACTCCCTCTTCCTAACAGATTATTTTCTTCGCTTGTTGGATATAAATCTTCTTCTTCTTCTTAAACAATGAAACTCTAGTTCAGTTCCACTATCTCTAGGGAACATCTCAACTCAGGTTGCGTCATTTTTCACAGAGTTCTACTACGACATACCCACTATTTTTGTACACAGTCTTCACTTTTCACATTCATAGAATTCCTTTTTCACAGACAAGCACATTTATCCACGTCTTTAAAGATGAGAGATATCCACCACGTGGTCCTTGAAAAAAAATCGCTCTACCTCATTGTATAAGGTTATTGTGTCAACAACAAACTCAGTAATGTATCCCTCCAAGATACTGTATATCCAAAAATCCACAACCCTCAACACAGAGTTGCTTATTATTTTCCAGTCGCCCAATCAACTAAGGATTCCATTCCTTCGGTTCTCCTCCTTGGAAATCTATTTGTTGGGTTTCCAACTCAGATAACCACTCATGCAATACAATGGGAAACTCATAAAATAAAATCTCTTGGATATCTGTATAGAGGTACTGGCCCAACCACTCAGTTGGGTTCCACCAAGATCCTTCAATTTCTTCTTGTGTGAATTCTAACGCTTTGAAATCCACCCAATCTTGGATCTCAAGTTTCGTTGGTTCCCACAACATATCCCTCACCAAAATGATTCAAGTCCCGAAAACGGAACCATGTGTTGGATTTTCTCCCTCCTCCAAGGATCCTAACCTAGGTTCAATCCCTTCTTCTTAGCACAACAAATCCAAAGATATTGGACTGACAGAGCAAAGCTTAGTTGGCATCAACTGCGACCTAGATGCAGTCTCACCCAAGATATCTTTCTCAATGGGTAACTGCCAAAAACACGTTTTTGCAGTTGGGTGGGGGATTGATGGTACCTTGGTCCCTTACCAAGGTGCTCAACGAAGCCTATGGGTGGATTATTTATGCTTACTGTGAACAGTTAGACCGCAACCCAACTTCTCTTATGCAACTTATTATAACAACGATATTTGTGCAGCATAATCATATTCAACTGATACAATGCAACTGATATACATCTATTCATTCATAAAGAAATCTATAATCATCCATTCAATGCAACATTTACACAGGTAACTCCAACACATTCAACATTCACACATATACACAGAATATAACATGGAAATCCATCCAGGGAAAAAGAACAAAAGTGCTCTTCATTTGGCATGAGAAATATATGCACCTTTCGTCTGCGCACTGAGCTACAAACTATGTTCTAGATCTTCTTCTCTATATTTACAAACTCTTTCTTCCTCTCATGGTCTCTGATATTCTCTTCGCTCTCTTTCTACTCAGCTTTACCAACAAACTGTACATAGCCTAGATCGACTCAACCTTTCCTATACTTTTGCGCACTCAACTACAAATTCTTCAAATCATATGCACTCAGCAACACTAACAGACAACAAAATACAGAGCAACTAACAGTCTAACAATGCAGACTCAACAACAGAGAAGCTAACCCGCATACAACTTGGGTTCCATATTTATAGATTCTTTTACAGACTAGTTACAGATTCTTTTATTGTCACTTTCTCAATCGACTTCCTATACTTAGCCAACAGGTTGTCTTTCATATTCTTGTAACACCTAATGAGAGGAACTTACAAACTGACTTACAAAGATACATTCATACATGTGGTTTTCGTCGGCTCGAACTCGAACCCACGATCTTTAAGGCCTATTACTTTCTAACCATTACGCCTTACTATCCTTTTCCATCCGTTATGCCACTTGAACGCCTTTCCACGCCTTGTGATATTGTTATTCTATCACATATTCCCTTGTCGCAGTCCTTCCTTTTGTCCCAACTTCCTCTTTTGGCACAACTTCCTCTTCTGGTGCGCATCTTCCTTCTTCTTCCTTCCTTTCACCGCTTCTGTCGCATCTCCTTTCTCTTCTTACTTTCCTATCATTGCTTCTGTCATAGCTCCTTTCTCTTCTTCTTTAGCTCTTCTCCATACTTAGGCAAAATTCTAAGTGAATTTTGCCTTCCTTTCCCAAGGCCCAACATGTTTCTAGTGCTGAAGAAGTGGAACTATTGCTGACCATAAACATCCCATGGGAGTGGGAGGCTTGAATAATGATGAAGTTGTTGAGAGAGATTCATTGTATTGGGTGTTTTGGTACCATGGATCATAAAAGTGAACATTTCTACCATCGAAACGTATGACTCTCCCTAATGCGGTAAATTTGTTAACGTTGAGCATGGGGGATACCACCAAGTTATGGGTAATGATGACTCTCCCTACTTAGTTTGAGGTGATCCCTTATATGTATGGGAAGGGGACCCCAAGGTGCAACTGCAACTACTGTAACTCTCAAAATATTTTGTTTTGATGTCAATGAGAGTTGAAGCATATGATAAGACGAGAATCTTATCTTGAGAAGTAAGATCATTTTGTAATCGACTGGGAAACTGAAAGACTTGAGACAACACTTGTTGATAAGTATGGGGCTCATGAATTCCCTTAATTGATGTAAACATGGGTGAGTGATTGACGACATCATTCTTCAATGTTTATGTTGGGCGTAGTAGAGAGAAGCAAAGTGCAGATGAAGGGTTGTATGGAAGACACGATAGTGATGAGGTAAGGTGAATGAGAAGGCTAATAATGTTGGGGTTAGGTGAAATTAAATACATTGATTAAGGGTGACCAAGGGATGCTTCCAAAATAATAATGTAATCGGGTCCCCATGGTTTTGGGTGGATCGGGAGACCATTTGTTCATTAAGAATTGCTATTTTGGTTCCCACGGTTTTTAGTGGGTTGGGAAACAGCCTATATGGGAGAGATTCCCACAATTTTAAGTGAATTGGGGAATCATTTTGATGATGAAGGGATATTTTTGTGAAAATGAGAATACAAGTGCCCCATGAATTAATGCCATGCAGAGTGTTCTTGCAAGAATAACTAAGTGGGATTGGCATCTTTAAAGGGTGGGGGGGACATTGGTGTCTCCTCAAGGGTTGGTGATACAAAGATAAACAAAGATGGTATATTTCTCATGAGGCGGATGATAGGTTATCTATGAATCATAATCATGGCATGTGTTAAGGAATCTAAAAGGTCTGTTGATCAAAATGCAAGGCGATGATATGTGGCTTCAACTTGAAAAATTGGGTGGGTGATTAAATTCCTCAAACTTGATGGGGTTTGACATCATGGGTGCCAAAAGATGAAAATAGTTGTAATGGCACACACACACATGGGGGAACACATTATTATTGATGATGGAATTGATGGTATGGAGTGATCAAGAATTAGGAAACTATGGTTATCAACATGAATACTAGATAAATGCAATGTAAACAAATGGGGACTGTGGCCTATATACCAAGTCAAGATGATATACCTTTGAATGAATTCCTCACACCAATAGTGTGAAATGAGAGGTTATGTCTCAGTAATAATCCTACAGACATGACACAGATACCCAAGCATAATATAGATCATGTCAAGAGTATTGACAATGCATTAAAATTGACAAGAAACCAACGCACTTGTGGGATGGTTGTAAAAATGGTGTGTGCAACAGTTTGGTGGAAACCATTAGTGTTATGATGGATATTCCTATTGTTGGAAATCAATGCGACTTACCTTGATTGTAAGAGTTTTTTCACATTCGTGAATCATCACAAGTCTAGCGACTTTTGGGGGAAGGTTTTACATCAACGAAGGATACTCAACACTCAATAAAGTTCTCTTGGTGTCTAATTGGAGGCTTGTGGTTATGCTCCAAAATATAGGGTGATTTAGGTGGTGAATATTGGTATTCCTTTGATGAGGGTGATGATGTGTTGTCACTAGTGAGCAACCTTGGTAACGATGACATCTTGATCACATCAATGTGATTGGTGGTGTTTGGCAAGGGGACTTCTTCCTCCATAAGTCATGTGGGTAGATCATCTTGAGAGTGGGGAGGGTGATCTACAAGATACATTTTTTCTAAGTGAATAACTCAATCTACATGCAATATGTGACACTAAAACAAGTATTGAGTCAATTTTCCATACATCTACATGGATGAGTGGTGTGGGAGTCGTTAAGCTCATGCGTCAGACTCAGTGGTTGTGTGGCATGGTTATGTATAATGTTGGTTGGCTTGAGATCATATGGGAATAATTCCCACATGATGAAAACCCCACGGGGTTGTACTACTGGAGGAAGCACCGACGATGTTGGTTCCTCTTACGATGGTTCCCTGCGCATTGGAACTAATGTAGTGAAAACATTGATGGAGGTCATTTCTAAATGCTTATTTGGGGATCTTTCAATCATAGTATGTGTGAGGTGAATGGTCTCCAATGCATCTCGAAATCAAGGAAGCTCGGGACAATGATCTGTGTAATGTCCAAACTAAGAACATATTGTGCACGCATGGTTGGTTCACAATGACTTGGTCTTCATCTTAGTCTTGGGTGCAACTAAGTAGTTGGAATTCCCCTTACAATGTTCACATAATGTGTTACACTAAAATGGCTATTTATAAAATTTATGAACTCTAGCAAGGTGGGGCACATGTTTGTAGCATGTCTTGGTTACATGCATAGAGCGCATGTTGCGATGACTCTAGGAGTGGGAATAGTACTTAAGACTACTGGGGATTTTAAATTGGATTTTTTTATGCCCCCAACATTAGGTTTAGTGACCGCTAGTGGTAGTTGGGTCATGGGTACTTTTGTTCTAGTAGGAGGTCCTAGTGGTGTTCCTGCGACATAAACAAGTACAAACTCATAATGGGCTAATGGATTTAAATCCATCTCTAGGTAAGGTGGTGTTAGATACCACACATGTATTCACAAAGTAATCCCATGTAATGTGATTTAAGTCATTACTGGAATTCCTTGTACTCCCATGAAGGGGTATAAGAAAGGGATCTAAAAGATGGGTGGCACCGATAGATTTAAGGTTTGGTCGATAGCATGACTAGTAGCGGGTGTTGATGCTGATGTTGAGGGGGATTGCACCTTATCTTTGGAGGTGAATATAGTGCACATGAGACCATCTATAGATAGTTAAAAACTTACAAAGGTATGTTTTATAGTGCACATGAGACCATTTATATATAGTAAAAAACTTACAAAGGTATGTTTATTGGCCTAGAATGCAAGAAGATAGTTGCAAACTTACAAAGGTATGTGTATTGGCCTGAAATGCAAGAAGATGTAGTAGGTTTATTAGAGGATACATACTTTGTTTTATAAGCAATCTCAATAATAGGAAGAAAAGTCTACATCATCCTTTACTTGTTCCTACGATACCATGGGAGCGCATCTCCATGGATTTCGTGGGTGGTTTACGAACCACTAGGAAGTGACAAGACTACATATCTGTGGTAGTTGACATATTCAACAAGATGTGCATACTTATGCCTTGTAAAAATACTATTATGGGACAATACGAAGAAAAAATGTGCTTTGAATAGGTCTGGGTGCACTTTGGGATACCTAGGAGCATCATCTCATAGAGGGATACCATATTTCTCAATGCCTTCTAGATTACACTTCGAGATAAAATGGACATGAAGTTGAAGAGATCTACAACATTCCATCCACAGAAAGATGGGAAAACAAAAGTAGTCAATGGGACTTTGGTGCATCTTTTGAGCAATTACAATCACAAGCATCTAAAGACCTAGGATGAAAAATTCATCTATATTCAACACTCTTACAATAGAGTAGTCTACACTTCCATTGGTAAGTTGCATGTTGAAACTTGTTTTGGATATCTACCACATTCACCTCTAAATGTTATATATAGACAACAAGGAGGAATGAGGGAAGACACCATAGGTGAAGCATCAAGTGATGAAAAATTCATTGATAAAAATAGGTAGATCCATTTGCAAGTACATGAAGTATTGAAGAAGTCACCGGAAAAATACTAGCCCAAGCATGACCAACACAGGGTTGAAAATAATTAAAAGTGGGAGACAGAGTAGTGTTACACTTGAACAAGGAAAGACTACAAAATCTTGGCAATAAGATCAATGCTATAAGGTGTGGACCATTTGCGGTGTTGGAGAAGGTGGGAGATAATGCCTACAAAATCAATATACCCCCATACAAGCGCATTTACTCTATAATGAATGTGGAAAACCTGAAACTCTCTGAACCTTCCATGTTGGATGAGGAACTTGAGCAGGTCTTAACTTTTGTAGAGGACTTAGCACCAAAGTCTCAGGAAAAGTTAGCAAAAGACACATTGTTGCAGAAGATGTGTAGAACTACCAAGAAGAGACAATATTAAATTTGGCATGTGGGGTTGAAAGGAAAAATTCGAGGCAAAGCTAAATGGTAATCAAATGAGAAGAAAGAGGAAACATTTCCTCACCTCATTCAGTAAAAGCATTTGGTGACCAAAATCCTCCCAAAATGGGGAGGTGTGATCCGAAATGGATCAATATATAACTTCCCACCCACTTGGATCTTTCTAGGTTGGAATATTGGATGAATTGGCTTGTAGGGCCCATTTTATGGGCAAGTCTTATTTTGAGGATTTGGGGTTTGAAACCTTATGAGGCCTATTTGGGGGTCTAAATGGAAATTTTTTGATAAAATAAATCGTATCTAGTGCATTTATCTATGACATGATTCTACACTCATAAACCTTCCCAGCGGTCCAAATATCACCTCAATCAGCATTTGTATGAAGAAGTTATATCCCCCACAAGTTGACCCATCCAGTCGACCACCATAGTTATGAGTGGATTCCACTTCAACTCTAATTTATACCACATATGGAGCTAGTCATGTTTTTTATTTCAACAATATTCTAGAAAATCCAAAATCGTAAATTTAGACAAGAGCAGAGGCATGTATAAACCCTAAAATTAACCCTAAACGGTTATCGGGCTATGTTAAATACCAGCCTGTTAGGAAAAGAAGGGGTTCCATTTCTATTGTATTGTTCCATAGTTGAGTAGTAGTAAGGGGTAGTTGTGAAGCATAAAAGAGGGAGTAATAGATTATGTAGCAACCATTTAGGCCACAGTGTCCAAGATAACTCCATCGCAAGTATCGATTTCCTTTTGTATCTGCATTTTACATAAAAGAACAAGACATAGTCGAACGTGTTTTTTCCTATAGGGGTTCTCCCTTGATAAATTATATGTCGAACGTGTATGGATTTTGTATTTCTTATTCTATCATTTCTCATACAATTCTCAGAATAAACTAATTAAAAGAAATAGGCGTAAGATCCATTGTGAGGAACTGTTCTAATGGAATATCCATGATAGTTTATGAATCAACCAATCTGAAAATGAAATCTAAAAGCAGGCAATGTCTCGGGCTCACATTGGTCATACTAAAGAAGATAGAGAAGAAGGGCATGCTTGAGGGACTTAAGAGCAAGGGAATGATGACTTTTTGTGTTGTATGGAGGAAAGGATTAAAGCCAAGAACTATGCTAACTGATAGATTGGATAAATAACCAATAATGAATTGATTCGTTGGTGTCTTTGAAGTATTTGGTGAAAATAAGAGCAGTGTTAGAAACCTTGGTTATATTCTTCGCCCTAGTGGTCTCATATCCCAACATAGAAGTGTCATTCTATCCCCACAATGAGTGGCCCTAGAGATTCATCTTTGAACATATAAGTGTACTTTATCTACTTTTTATTTATGAATTTAATATTGTAGAAATATTAGTAAATTAATTCTTTATCATGAGATATGAATGAATATTTACTATAAATGAAGTAAGTTGAATTCAACTAAAATATGTGTCAAACATATATGGAAAAGCTATGAATTTTTTTGCATGAAAAAGTGTTTAACAAAAGGACTCGTGTGAAAGAATTGTTTAGTTAATATTCAAGATTGATAAATAAAGGCTATAAACCCTGAGGAACACCCAAATGAGTTGCTTAAAGTTATCTTTATAAACTAATTGAAATTCTAGAAACAATCTTCTTGTAGGTGCATGCCTTGTACCTAGTTGTTTTAGGAGTGTTTATATATTGAAATTCGTGCATTCCTAAGAGATTCACCAAGCACTATCAGAAAGGATGGGAACCTCAAAAATTTACCTATTGGGTTGTTGATACTTGTCCATTTGAAGAGTTAAAGTCTTGAATATTTTCTTATAGCTTTTGCAAAACAAAGTTCATGGGTTTGGGCATGCATTTAAATTTAAGAAAATGATGATTTGGTTAAATATCTAAATCTATGATCTAAGTGAACACAAGTTTTGGTAAAGAGGACCCATATTTTGAGATGGATATACTTATAAAATATCTCCAATATCTAGATCTTAATCAATGAGTTATAATCTATTTATCAGACCTATAGGATTTGTTGCAAATCCTTCGGGCTTACTACCAATCCTATAGCTTCTATTTTATTTGTAAATTAAATTCTAAAATCTTGGTTATTGTAATTTTTGATAAATGGATTCACTACCTTGAGGTGGACATATCTACCAAAATCTCAAATATACAGTTCTTAGTTTGAGAGTTATAGGTTGTTTTCAAAGCTGCAACACTTGAAACAAATCCTATGTAGTTGATTTGTGTCCATAACTAAAATTGAGTCTTGGTCATTGTGATTTTTGGTATAGAGAATCCTTACCCTAAAATTGACATATTGACAATATTGTGTGACATTTTGAATAAGTTTAATATCATTTCTTTATGGGATTTTGAAGTTGGGAATGGGAATTTAAGAGCATATTAATTGTCATGATTGACAAATTGCATTGATAAATGATGTTAGTAATATTTTGTGACATTTTGAATAAGTTTAATATCATTTCTTTGTTGGTGAATTCCCTCATAAAATGAAATAATGAGGTGAGAGGCATGTATGTGAAAGAATTATTTACAGATGGCCATGTAATCTCCTTGAGCAATGATTCACTCTTATAAACATTGCATGAAGTTTGTTGTTCATGATGTTGGATAACAATTAGCTTAAAACCCTAAACCTAACCTCATAAGGAGAAAGCAAAGCATACTTTTGCAATATGTTGTCATTGTCACGCTGAAAAAATAAAAGCAAGATTGTGGCCTAATTTCTTATGTATGGTTAAAGAAATTATGTCAATTATGCATAGTTGACTGACGCACAATGTCCTTAATAGGATTATAAATTAATGAAAACCTTGAATCTATATTGTGTGGTATAGTGAAAATGCTTATTTAGACTTAGCATGAAAAGATTGAAAGTTTGACTCATGTTGATTGCTATAAATCCAAACACTATCAAATTAAGGAAGAGAAACAGGTTCTCTTGGTTGGAAATGGTATTGCATTGTGAAAAATTCTTTCTGTTATCAATACACATTCAGAGAAACAAACCTTATTTTTATTGTTTGGTATTTTAAGGTACATCACATCACGGAACAATTTTAATTATTATTACATCCGTGCTTATTTTCTATAGATTTACAACAAAATCCAAGTACGCATTATATCAATGCCAATAATTTAAACATTAAGAAACACGTGTGATCGATCCCTTCAAGAAGCATTTATAACCATGAATACCAAATTTTAAGATTTGAAGTATTTGCGAAGCAAAACGGGATTGCGCAAATTTTAATTCACTAGATGGTTGTTAAAGGAATTTGTGATCCTTGTTTAATGCCTACTTTTTCGACATAATGTATTAAGTGCATGATGTTCTATGCTCAACTCCTCACACTTGAAGTTGATAAAGATACTTACACTATGTGCCCTTTCGTGCACAATCACCACTCAAAAATCCATAAATCTCCTTACACCACAATCTAAAAGGATCATTGTGAAATACATGTTCAAGGTGATCATTACAAATTGCACATAATCCAATGCAAAATTATAAACAATTGTGGGAATACACACGATGAATTTCAATAATGGTTATATGATGATTTGCAATTTAGAATAATGTATGGATAAATTGCTACGCACCAAGAGGCCAAGATGTGTTGGCACGGAAAACAAGTTCAAACCCAAAAGAATCGAAAGTGATAAAAAATACGAATTACATATAGGGCACTCAAATCGTCCCATATCCATCGCAATCTAGCAAAACAATAATTGCTCAATTCCCGAATTATGTTGCTCAAACCATGATTTCAATAATCAAGGTCAATTTACACACCTTGTATTACTGTTAGAATGCAATTTACAAATGCTATGATTGCAAATTCCTATCTTTCAATTTTTTACAACCAAATTTAGTTCAGGTTTCTGCAAGAAAAGACACTATAATGAGGGGCGACTTGAGTGCCCCTTATCCCACACCTAAAAATAATCATGAACATGTAAAAACATAGTTAATTCTCTTTGATTACATACCCACAATTGAGGCTGGGGTATAACATTAAAATGATTCCATTAATAAATGAAATCAAGAAAATATATGATATACAGCATGTTACCACTCAAACTAGCAGTGCTTTGCAAATAAAGGCTATGTAGACCTAGTGCTAGTGACGGTATGTTCAAGAGAGAATTAAAGGCAATGTCACCATAGTTTAACCTCTCAACACTTCGAGTAACTCCATAACCCAAAGGAAGACTCTAATCAATGAAAAAAACATGCAACCACCAACAAGACACAAATACCTTCCACAGAAACTTAATAGTTGTGATCAATATCTTATTGGAGTCGAACAATATCAAATCTAGACACAAGAATCATATATAAATGGAGTTACTCGCTTTGTCTAATAGAATCATGTCTTTGAGGCAATTTCACGCTTCACAAGGCAATGTCACACTTCCCAAGGGAGGCACTCCAAAAAGTGTGCCCCTAGGGGAAAGTGGACAATTGAGCTAGGGAAAACTTGGAGGACCAACCAAAAATACCAAACACCCTCTAATTCACAATTTAGGAAGGCCTCATGAATCCCAATGCACTTCTTCAAATGAAGACACCTTCTAAAGTTTATGGTTAAAACCTTAGGGTGAAATTTTAGGGTGGACCAAAATTACCAAATCTCTTATCATTCACTAGTTACGGGGTTTTCATGTATCTCAATGCACTTCCTTAGAAGAGGACACCCTCTAGGGTTTTTGGATTAAACCATAGGACAAAATTTTAGGATGGACAAAAAAAACAAATTCACTACTACTTTTTGGAATTTTTGAATTTATTTAGATTTTTAAGGATTCTTACAGTGTAAAAATATTTCTATCCATAAAATAAAATAAAAGACATGTAAAATTTGATAAAAATATGATAGTTGAATGATAGGATATTATATTCTTGTCTCAAAACCTAGGGATATGAGAGATCGAGACTAACATCCCTCCTTTTAAAATGGCTTTCAATACTTGCAACTAAGGCAAAGCTAGCAGCCATCGCGGGTTAGGTATCTGTTTGTGTCAGAAACTGTTTCTAAGGCTAAGGAAACATGCTAACACAATCTCAAGAATAAAATCAATTCAGACTAGGGTTTAGGGTTTTTTGTTTT